>JASDQU010104493.1:147444-158492 GCA_032191745.1 Picea mariana
TAACCTAATAATAAAAATAATAATAATGACATGATTAATCCACAATGGGGATTTAATCCAATAACAAAATAATAAGAATGCTCTTCGCAGTTACATTATTTCAACAGTTTTCACATGCTGAAAGCCTAGTACAACCACGTTAATGTTAAATTTGGCAGCATCGACAGTCATTCTCCAATGAGAGGCCATATGGGCCACCCTAAGACTATCCAAGGAGATTTGGAGAATCAACCAGTCTTGTGAGGTATTGACAAAGGCCAGGGGGAACGTACAACCTCTGTGAGCATAGACAATCTAGTGCAAAAGTCAGGGGAAACGTACAACCTCTGTGAGCATAGACAGACTAGTGCAAAAGTCAGGGGGAACGTACAACCTCTGTGAGCCTAGTCAAACCTTGTGAGCCATGAGCAAAAGTCAAGGCATCTAGCAAAATTTAGGTTGAATATAAAACTCCTATGAGCTAGAAACAAATGATATTCCTAATATTGCAAATGATATAAATGTATTGATCTAGTGCATTGGCACGTGTAACATTATCCACCATGAAGAGAATTTCGAATTGCCTTGTAAAGAGTCGAGTTGTAACTGAAGTCTCAAGTCTAGTTCTATTTTCGAACTAAAGTGTAATGTTGAGTTGTAACTGAAGTCTCAAGTCTAGTTCTATTTTCGAACTAAAGTATACCAGTCTCAAGTCTAGTTCTAAGTTCAAACTAAAGTATGAAGTTGAGTTATGATTAAAGCATGCAAACAAGTTACTATTTCAAGCCTCTCCTCTTCTCCTCTTCAGCCTATATAAGCAGAGGTCGACCCCTCTCTTCAACACAGTTTGATATGCAAGTTAAGGGTGAAGCAATAGAAGCGCATATCAGTGATAAAGAGACAGCATACCAAAGAAGCATATCAGTGTTGTATATTAGCAATAGAGGCGTATATCAGCAGCATATCAGTGTTGTATATCAACAATAGAGGCATCATATCAAAGGTGTATTTCAGCAAGGTCTCTTAGGTCTTTGTCAGGTCAGAGTCATCTTGGCAAGCTCTTTAAGAGCAGAACATTCATGGTGGATATTTGTAAGTGATCATACATTATTAATGCAATAAAGGAATATCGTTTTCTAGGGTTTTTTTCCCTGTACAGGGTTTTCCCAGGGTATATGTGTTGTTGATGTGCATGCTTACTTATCTACATAGTTATTTTTATTCGATTATGATTTGGTATTGTTGAAGTGTATTAAGCTGGAATCAAAGTGTTGAAGAAAATAAAAGAATTAATCCGCATAAGAAATCAAGCTCATAATTTAACATGGTATCAAAGCTTAGGGTGTGTTAAACGTGTTGAAGTGCAGTTGCAGGTACACACATATCTAAGCTAGCTTGATTAAGTTTCCAGTGTGAGGTCCATGGCATCCTCCATTTCAGTCAGGGCCGAGGATAGGCTCGAAGGAGCTACCAACTTCAATTTGTGGAAGCTCCGGATAACAAATATCTTGCAGGAGCATGATCTTGAGCAATATGTGACCATAGTGGTGGAGGAACCCACGAATAATGCAGGAAGAGCGGCCTTCAGGAAGAGTCAAGCAAAGGCCAAGTGAATCATCTTTGACTCAGTCAAAGACAGTATAATGCATGTAATGACTCTGTTAATGACTGCCAAGGACTGTATGGATACCTTCATGAATCTGTATGAGAAACATGCTCCAAGTCAAAAGAGGACACTTAAGCACAAGCTTAAGTATTTGAAGATGGAAAAAGATGAATCAGTGGCATCTTTCCGTTCCAAGATAGCCCAAATCAGAGATCAACTTTTGGTCAGAGGGGTGACAGTGGACGATGATGATTTAGTGCAGGCCATTTTTTACGGTCTTCCTTCTTCATGGGAGACCTTCTTATCCAACGTAAGTGGGAGAGAGATTCAGCCCATGTTTGAGAGGTTATGGCATGATTTCCTCCAGGAGGAGAGTCGCACAGCTACCAGGAGCGAGCCAACGAAAGAAGAGCACTCAGCTTTAGCATCAAGATTCAAGGGAAAGAAAAAAGGGTCTCAGTGGAAGCCAAACACCAAAGGTACATTCAAAGGCAAGAATATTGATACATCTAATATTAAATGCTTTAGTTGTAATAAGTTGGGTCATTTTGCTAAAGATTGTTGGTTTAGAAAGAAATATCCAAGGAAAGGGAAACATCATGCCTCAACTGCTGAGGATGATGAATCCAAAATAAATCAGAAAAGTCCTTCTAATGAGAAAGAAAATAGAAAAGAATATTATTTGGTTTGAGCCTTATCCAGTTCAGTTCTCACAGGGCCAAAACCTTGGTTAGTAGACAGTGGTGCATCAAAGCACATGACAGGGTACAAGGAGATCCTCTCAGATTTCGAGACAAAATCTTTTACAGAGCATGTTGAGCTTGGGGATGAAAAATGTTACAAGATAGAGGGAGTAGGCTCTATCTCCTTCAGATTGGAATCTGGGGCTAGACTTCATGTTGATGAAGTATTATATGTTCCAAGGCTCAAGAAGAACCTACTATCAGTTGCAACCCTTGAGGACAAGGGATATTGGGTGATCTTCAAGGACAGGAAGGCACTACTATGGGCTAAAGGTAGCCACCTAAGTACAGCAGAACCCATTGGAACTCGCAGTGGAGGACTATACGTCATGTCAGGATAGTCAGTTCAGGCATTTTCTCATGATGCGACTAGCTCCAGCGAGTTATGGCACAGAAGACTTGGACATCTTCATTACAAATCTCTTCCAAATCTACAAAACATGGTATGTGGCATGCCCTCTATTTCTCTTAGTAAAAATGAAATTTGTAAGGAATGCATGCTAGGTAAAAATATAAAGAAAGCATTTCCTAGTAGTGACAATAGAGCTGAGGGCATCTTAGATCTGTTTCATTCTAATGTATGTGGTCCCATGTCATCTCCCTCACTCAGTGGTTGCTTGTGTTATGTCATTTTTATTGATGATTACTCAAGAAAATGTTGGATATATTTCCTTAAAGCTAAAAGTGACACATTTGATAAATTCAAAGAGTATAAATCCTTTATTGAAAAGCAAACAGGGAAACACATCAGAATCCTTAGAACAGACAATGGAGGAGAGTTTGAATCTCTCTAGTTTGAGCATTTCCACAAGTCAACAGGAATCAAGAGACAGTTGACCGTGCCATATAACCCTCAGCAAAATGGAGTTGTTGAGAGGAAAAACAGGACAATTTGTGAGGCAGCGAAAGCAATGATGTTCGACCAGGATCTGCCAAATTCTTTATGGGCAGAAGCTACCTCCACTGCTGTGTATATTTAAAATAGGTGTCCACATGCTATCTTGAAGGACAAGACTCCTGAAGAGGTCTTCTCAGGGATCAAACTTGAAGTAGGGCATCTAAGGATATTTGGGTGTCCTGTGTATATTCATGTCCCTAACGAAAAGAGGACAAAGATGGAACCCTCAAGCAAGAAAGGGGTTTTTGTGGGGTACAGTGAGAACTCCAAGGCTTACAGGATTTATGTACCAGGTCAGAGGCAAATAGAGGTAAGCAGAGATGTGACTTTCCATGAAGAAGTCGCATTTAAGAAATCCAAAGAGCTTCAGCAGGAATCAGAAGCAGTTCAGCCAGCTTCACCCTCTTCTGAAAATCAAGAGTCAAATGATCAAAGGGAGGAACCTCGTGAAGGGCCAAGTAATGAGCCCCTAGAACCTGTTGAAGTGTCAGAAAGAACTCTTGAAGAACCTCAAGCCAAAAGGAAGCCAGGGTGGCTTAAAGAAATAGTGCAGGAAGCAAAAAGGATAGTTGCTCTCGATGGAACTTTCAGGGAAAGGAAGAGGCCTCATAGGTTTGGAGGCTATGTTGCATTGATGAGCAGCATTAGTGATGCCAAACCTTCTTCATTTGAAGAAGCAGATAAATTACAAGTATGGAAGGATGCCATGCTTGAGGAATATAGGTCTATTATAAAGAACAATGTTTGGGACATTGTACCGAGGCCAAAAGACAAATCAGTGGTTTCTTCCAAATGGATCTATAAGATCAAACATGCAGCTGATGGAAGTGTGGAAAAGTTCAAATCAAGATTTGTAGCTAGAGGCTTCACTCAAAAAGAAGGAATCGACTACGAAGAGACTTTTGCCCCTGTAGCCAGGTATACCTCCATTCGAGCTATTATTGCTTTATCTCTCGTTCTTGGTAGGAAGCTACATCGGATGGATGTAAAAACAGCATTCTTGAATGGAAAGATTGAATAGGAGGTCTTTGTGGAACAACCAGATGGTTTTGTACTACATAACAAAGACACTCATGTATGCAAGCTAAGGAAGGCCTTGTATGGTCTTAAGCAGGCTCCCAGAGTTTGGTATGATAGGATTAATGGCTTTCTTAAAAGCCTAGGCTTTCAGAAAAGTGATGCTGATGCAAATCTGTACTTCAAGGTAAGAGGTAACCAACCTGTTATACTAGTCATGTATGTTGATGATCTGTTTCTAACAAGAGATGAAGGGCTAATAGCCTGGTGTAAGAGGGAGCTAACCTCAGAATTCGAGATGAAAGACTTAGGCTTGATGCATTACTTCCTAGGATTGGAAGTATGGCAAAGACAGGGCGAGATATTTCTGGCACAAGGAAAATACATAGTGGATGTACTAAAGAGGTTTGGTATGATGGATTGCAAATCCATGTCTACTCCGATGGTTACCAACCTGAGGAAGCTGCATAATTCTAATACAGGTTCAGATTTGGTGGATCCCACCATGTATAGGCATTTGATTGGATCATTGATGTACATGATCCACACTAGGCCAGATATATGCTATGCAGTGATTGCAATGAGTCAGTTCATGACTAAACCGAGACAGAGACACTGGGTGGCAGCAAAGCACATCTTGAGATATCTCAGAGGGACCATTACTTATGGTCTGAGATATACATCTAGTGGTGGTTTATTTTTGCATGGGTATGCAGATGTTGACTGGGCAGGAAGCCCAGTGGATCGGAAGAGTACTTCGAGATACTGCTTCAGTTTAGGATCCACTATGATCTCTTGGTCAAGCCGGAAGCAGGGATCCATTGCACAAAGTACAACAGAGGCTCAGTACATTGCAGCAAGTGATGCTAGCAAGGAAGCAGTATGGCTCAGAAAATTGGTTTATGGGTTGTTAGGTGACAAGCTCGAGACGACAGTGGTTCACTATGATAATCAAAGTTATTAACAAAGAACCTGGTATTTCACGACAGGTCAAAACATATTGACATGAGGTACCACTACATCCAAGACTTGGTCCAGAGAAAAACTGTAAAGTGAAAGTACATAGCCACGAGGGAGCAGGTAGCTGATATCCTGACCAAGCCTCTGACCTCGAGACAGTTTGTGCAGCTGAGAGGCAAGCTTGGTGTGGCTGAGAATGACTCCCTCGCTGAGAGGGAGTGTTAAATTTGGCAGCATCGACACTCATTCTCCAATGACAGGCCATATGGGCCACCCTGAGGCTAGCCAGGGAGATTTGGAGAATCAACCAGTCTTGTGAGGTATTGACAAAAGCCGGGGGGAACGTACAACCTCTGTGAGTCAAACCAAAAGTCAAGACGAACGAGATGCTATGTGAGTCTAATGCAAAAGTCAGGGGGAACGTACAACCTCTGTGAGCATAGACAATCTAGTGCAAAAGTTAGGGGGGACATACAACCTCTGTGAGCATAGACAGACTAGTGCAAAAGTCAGGGGGAACGTACAACCTCTGTGAGCCTAGTCAAACCTTGTGAGCCATGAGAAAAAGTCAAGGCATCTAGCAAAAGTTATGTTGAATATAAAATTCCTATGAGCTAGAAACAAATGATATTCCTAATATTGCAAATGATATAAATGTATTGATCTAGTGCGTTGGCACGTGTAACATTATCCACCATGAAGAGAATTTGGAACTGAAGTCTCAAGTCTAGTTCTATTTTCGAACTAAAAGTGTAATGCTGAGTTGCAACTGAAGTCTCAAGTCTAGTTCTATTTTCGAACTAAAGTGTAATGCTGAGTTGTAACTGAAGTCTCAAGTCTAGTTCTATTTTCGAACTAAGTGTAATGCTGAGTTGTAACTGAAGTCTCAAGTCTAGTTCTATTTTTGAACTAAAGTGTAATGCTGAGTTGTAACTGAAGTCTCAAGTCTAGTTCTATTTTCGAACTAAAGTATACCAGTCTCAAGTCTAGTTCTAAGTTCGAACTAAAGTATGAAGTTGAGTTATGATTAAAGCATGCAAACAAGTTACTATTTCGAGCCTCTCCTCTTCTCCTCTTCAGCCTATATAAGCAGAGGTCGACCCCTCTCTTCAACACAATTTGATATGCAGGTTAAGGGTGAAGCAATAGAGGCGCATATCAGTGATAAAGAGGCAGCATACCAAAGAAGCATATCAGTGTTGTATATCAGCAATAGAGGTTGCATATCAGAGGCGTATATCAGCAGCATATCAGTGTTGTATATCAACAATAGAGGCAGCATATCAAAGGTGTATTTCAGCAAGGTCTCTTAGGTCTTTGTCAGGTCAGAGCCAACTTGGCAAGCTCTTTAAGAGCAGAACATTCATGGTGGATATTTGTCAGTGATCATACATTATTAATGCAATAAAGGAATATCGTTTGTTGGGGTTTTTCTCCCTGTACTAGGTTTCCCCAGGGTATATGTGTTCTTGATGTGCATGCTTACTTATCTACATAGTTATTGCTATTTGGTTATGATTTGGTATTGTTGAAGTGTATTAAGCTGGAATCAAAGTGTTGAAGAAAATAAAAAAATTAATCCGCATAAGAAATCAAGCTCATAATTTAATAGTGAAGAGGGAATCATTGCATTTTAAGAATGAGTTACTAGATAGGTTTTGACTCTGGAACACTTCAACTAGACTTGGTGCATATTCAAGGATGATATTCAGTATCCTAGTTCACCTTGGACAGAGATTGCAATCTTGAACATACAAGAGTTGGCTTTTTCAACAAGCTAAGCTTAGTGCATGTAGGAAGTAGAGCATCAGAGTTAAGAGATTAGATAGAGTTCATGTATGGGAGCCAATACTTCAGATATTTTCAGTTCAAGACATGCATGACAATACGATCAATTCTATTCAATTCATTGTAAGAGGTATAGATTATCATTGTCCAAAGTCCTTCATCTTCTACAAGATTTACTTCTTTCTTCATCCAATATCTTAGTCTAAAGGCTAAGATACACATTTGAGAGTAATCAGGTAGATGAAGAGATGAAAAGACCAAGAAACCTCAACGCGCATTTGAGTTAGTGCGGCATGCATTCGATTTAACAAAGGGCATGCAATTGGCAAGGTTAACCTTCTGCATGCATTTGTGAAGAAGATGGCAGGCATTATTCCAGTGTGTATGTTGCATACCCCAATGTACATGTTAAGGCATCCATATTTCGCGGCCATTGTGAATGGTGATGACATGTGGAACAGTCACATCCATGGAAGGTTGAAATGTCTTTTATTAAAGAAATCAGGCAGAGTGAAGGCATGGACATTGGTGAACCTATAGAAGGTCGAACCATAGGCAAAGGATGAACCGACAAACAATTGCAACAGTTCATAATGAAAATGAAAGAAAAGGAAAATAGATCGCAAAAAGAATGAGGAGAAAGGTGCACTCGATAGAGAAGAGAACAAGAAAGAAACAGGTTGTCATGGCCTATGGCCTAGCAACCAGAGTAGTTAGGAAATTGATGTAGAGGTCTTGACCCATTATTATTTCTATAGAAATTGAATAAAGAGAGAGGTTGAGTGCATTGACAGTGGTTTTTCCTTGTAGGATTTCCACATAATATCCTCCCATGTTGTGTGTGATTGATGTTGACTTGTTCTTAATATTTGTAAGTTACAGTTGTCTATATAAAAGCTTCAGGGTTGAATCTCGTGTGAAGAGTTAAACATGCATAGATGCAGTTTTGTTTTATGAATGTTGTGGATGGTCATAAGATCAAAACTGTAATGAGAGAGATGTGAATGTTGAAGATGTAAGTCCCTATGCTTTAGTCGTGTTAACTCTGATTAGAGAGGGCTAGTCCCTTTTGCATCATATGGTATTAGAGCAAGAAAAGCCTGTGAAATGGGAAGAAGAAATCCAGAATGAAGAAGAGAAGATAGTGCCCAAGGAGAGAAGATGATGTTGTTGAGTTGTTGTATAGAGAAAGGAAGATCTCTAGAGCATAAGAGATGGAGTTGCTTGTGAAGAAAAAGGGAGTGGGGACATTTAACACATGGGATGAGGATTCTATGGTGTGCGGTTCGGGTGACAAGGACATTGGCTACACTTAGCATCAAGTAATCGTTGAAGAAATTGCAGTTTGGTCTTGTTACCTCTTGGATCTGCACACAAGATAAGCCAATCTTCCAGGTACAAACACTAGTGCAACTCTTGGAAGTTCTACCCATTGTCACCTCAGTAGAATCTCCCTTCACTTTAGGCCAACTCTCCTCGAACAAAAGGGGGGAGTTCTCTAATAAGATCAAATCACTAAGTGATTTGTGTGTTTAATGATCTTGTTTAATTGAAGGGTGAGAAGACAAGTAAGACCGAGTACCTTGTCCTTTGGGCAAATGGAGTCAAGGAATTACTTGATGAAGAATTAACTCAACCACATTGATGCAAAGAACTATATGATAATCCCATTAAGATGCTTTGTCATTTACCAGCTCAAAACCAACCAACATATGATGCAATCAATAAAGCAAAGAGATCAGCAACAACCATCAAATAAGAGTGAACAACCTTTATCTTCATGGACAAACATTGATTATATCAAGGGGCAAGGAGGGCACGAATACCTCACCAAAACGTCCTTCCCTAGCATCCAAGCAGTCCACAAGAAGTATGTAAAAAATCTAAAGATATACCAACAGAATTTGGGCCCAACCAAGGTGCTGAGAATATCAGAGGCCTGGGAAGAGTTCTATTTCTGGATGATAGACATTACTTGAGGTTCAAGGCAGGTCTAGGTAATGGTTCTAACAATGATGCAGGATTAGTGACAACTAGATCCTTATTGATGGTTGCTGAGGAAAATTCAGAACACTTTCATATGATCACTTTTGACCTTATATATAGACAACTGAATATGGATATTGATTCATTGTCTAAGTGGCAAGCAGGGATTACAGCTAGCTCCAAGTCATATATGGATTGAGTAATACTCAGATGGGGTTGCATTTGAGTCAAGATAGGCTATATGGTCATATTCTACTCTTTTTTGCTATACTGGGTCTAGTCCTAGTTTTTTACTCGTTGTCATCTGTATATTTTTGAACTTTCTCAGTATATTTGGATAACTTTAATTATGTCAGTACTTGCACTTTATGGGGACTTTGGTAGAAGTTACTGATGGATTGAGGTATAGTGATCTCACAAATTCTGGTTTATTATGCTCTTTTTGGGACATTTTTGAGAAATCTCATATCTCTGTATTGGTTTCCACACAACACTATGTGTATTATCCCACGGGCACCTGAAGAATGTATTTTATAATCTATACTGGAATATAAAATGCAATTTTTTTCCTTGGAAAAAAATATACCAATAGAACTTGATATGGCAGCCCTTATACTCCAGCAAAAGATAAAACAATTCACGCAAGCTTTTCCTCCCTCTAACTTGCAAATTTACAATACCTTCACTTTCTTACGGGAGATTTTCTCCACTTGAACTTCTGATTTGCAAATGAGTACGGCTCATTCTTTTATAGCCTTTTCTCCTTGACTAATTTTACAATAAAATATTATTTAGAAAAGACTAGAGAGCCTTAGATCCTTCTTTTCTCCAAGAAATACTAACAAAACATTATGAGAAGCATCTAGAAATCCACTTGTCCTCTTTAGCATGAAAAAACTCTTGAAGATGCTTTCTTTCTTGGATAAATGGGCTGCTCTAGGAACTTCTAGGCTGAGCGCTCCCTTCTAGATAACTACCCTCATAAAATAATAATAGATGCCAAGTCAAAGAGGGTGTTCTTCAAGGTAGGGAAGTTCTCCTTCTTGGGATAATAAAATAATGTCACGTGTCTTCATTAGAGCTAGGGAATTCCTTGAAAACCTTCTTCAAATTGGGTGCTTCAAATGCAGCTAGGGTTTGCGACAAATTTGAAATCACTGTAACTCCCTCAATATTGGTCAAATTTTCTATTATGACAACAATTATGAAATGCCATAGCCACTCTGCACCTGTTACCATTGATCTGGCAGCAATCTGGGCACTTTGTCAAAAGATATATGCTCAAGATGGTGGGCACTGCTAGCCAGCTCCTTACTAAGTGGATCTCATGGACATATGTATCCCTACAATGAGGATCTCATAGAACAACGTGCCAAAATAGGTGTTCCTCTCCAAAAACATGCAAGGACAAGTGTAAGTACATGTCAAATGCAACCTCCTACCTTGGTGTGCCATTCAAGAAGCTCATCTTAAAATGATGTACATTAAAATAACAATAAAGGACAAAGTGTCTTTATGTAATGCATGGCACTCTCCTAAAAGCTTCAATGGTGTGAAATGCCTCCAAATAAGTAGCTTATGCCTTGAGATATGTGAAATGCATCAAAGTACAATTCAAAGTAAGAAAATGCATCATCATATGTAGAACGCACCCCAAAAAGTGAATTACTGCCACATGTGCAACACCACCTCCAAATACCTGAACTCAACCATAGAACTTGCCTCAAATAACATGAGCACAACATGTGAAAGAAAAAGGCAAACATGTAGATCTCCATCTCTCCCAAACCTGATGAACAAGACTATGTTAAGATTCATGATACGTACTGTTGACCGCCTGTTTAGCACAGAGGTCAACTCATTATCATGAAGATTATTCTATGTCAGAGATAGAAGTGGTTCTACTGGGTGTTTTTAAACACCAGCACTTAAATTTTTGTAAACGGGATCTCCGCACCCCTGCGAGGGTATATAATGTAATAATGTCTGCATGGATCATAGTTAGGTCAGGTACCTTGGATGTTGACATCAGGGGAGTTCCTTTCATCGAGGGTTTTTTCATCTCAGGGGG
>JASDQU010104494.1:2861-30369 GCA_032191745.1 Picea mariana
TTCTATTTACACTAAAGGAGAGTCATTTGTATAAGCATTTCATATTTTCTTGTGCATTTAATATATTGTGAAAGGAGGCTTCCCCCTCAAATTTTGTTATTCATTGGATATTTTTTGTATTTTGGTTCATAGAATTTGGTTTTAGAGCATATGATTCTAGGGTTTCAGTCCTTCAATAAAGACATATTGGAATTTTCACTACAATTTTTTTTATCTATGATGATTCAAATAGTGAAATTTTGAGTCTACTAAGGATACGTGTATAAGTACATCTGGTAAAAAATTTAGGTACTAGTTCATTATACTTTACGAGTTACATCATGTGGAAGTTAGGGTTTGTGGATGGTCCTAAAATYAGTTTCAAAYGAGTCATATTGGAATTTTTGCTAGATTTTTTTTYGATAGGGTTTCAAAATGTGAAATTTTCWATAGCCCAAGGAAACATATATGAGTATGTTTTGTAAAAAATTTAGGTTTTGTTTCATTATAATTTTTGAGACATAGATTTTCAAAGATAGGGTTTCTGACTAGTCCTAAAATATTACTATTAGGATTTACAAGCTTTGAGGGAAAATATTTTTTTAAAGAGAGGGGTTATGTTAAGGCCCCTAATACCCTAAAATTTATTTATTATTATTTTATTAGTTATGATTAGGTCCGTTTAGTAGTAGGTTACATCATTGATCGGAAAATTCTTAGACACCACTTATTCCTTTAAATATTTACATGCAACATCTAACTTGATTCAAAATTAATTTCCTGATCATATTGAGGTGATTTGCAGAAAAATGATGATGTGTTCTTTATCCAAAAACTCATGAAATGATGATTAGTAGATTATTGATATGACACAATAAGCAGAAAATAAAAGAACTCAGATTATATACATAAATGAAATATATTTTTTCATATTCAAAGTCCCTTTAGATAGCATGATTATTCTCCATCATCTCAAAATACCAAAATTACATTACAATATGGGCTCACAAAATCCAATTTAATGGAATCTCTTTAATTTCATTTCTCAAACAAGAAAATGCGTTCACCTTTAAAATGCTTGTGAAATTTTGAGAAATTTGACTATAAATTCAACCAAATTCCGAACTAGCTCAATTTCACTCTTTTCGACATACAAAACAATGCGCTAAAGGCTCATTACTTAAAATTTGGACTAATACTTTTACAAATGACCTTGAATCATAAAATAGACCTCAAATTCATGATCCTTGCAAAAAATCATGAAAAATGAGTATAAATTTGTCTATGTTTGGAGAATATACCTCATGGTATGCTTCACAAGACAAACATACTTGGCCTCTTCTTTTTCACGCAAATAGAGACAATATGTATTACCTTGGGATCCATACCTTTCATTGGTATTCGTTCCATCTTGCGATTTTTTCCCATCTTGGAACTTGTGAATTTTTTGGATCCATGCCCATATATAGGTTTCGAGCCCTCCAACATCCATATGCACTTTAATACAACTTAATACTAATTATGGAAACATCTTTGTTAAAAGTGGTTCATTGGCACATTGGTTAAAACAATTGCTAATTTTGGCGGAGGTCATGGGTTCCATCCCCACTGACCGTCATTTGTTACAGTTTGTTTTAAACAATATATTAATTGTTTGTTATATGGTTGTATTGTATATACATTGGTATATGGCCCCCACAAATTAGCTTAGGGTTACATGGAATATTGCATAAAACAGTGTATGGGGGCTTATCCCTTGACCCCTTTTTCACCCCACATGAAACTTGAACTGAATTGAAATAATTTTTAAAACATAATAGGCTAAGAAACAATGTGGTGGTGCAATGGTATGGGAAAACTTGTTAAGATTTGGGAGGTTATGGAGGTCATGTGTTTGACCCCCATTGACTCCATAGTTTTTGATAAACCATACCAATATAGGCCAATGGGAGGCTGCCACATGGCAGCCTCTCATTGGCTAACTTTTGTCATATGTCAACATGTAATTAGACCATGTAATTTGTGTAGCCTGCCAACACATCTGCCCATCCACTGTATATCCAACCCATGTGGCATGTAGGGGTGTGGCCACATCATCACCGTATGATTATACAGATGTGCCACATGTCACCCTTGCAATGGTGAAACGTGTCACCGTTTTTAGCCCCTTTGGATTTGACTTTTACCTAGTTGAATGGAACTTTCACTATCCATAAAATTTCATTTGAGCTCTGTTTGACTTGTCATTTTTCCCGTCGGAAAGATGACGATGATAAATAGGCAATGTTGCCATTTTGTAGGCCATTTGAGAAGGTAAAATTTTGAGCTTTAATGGATCCCCTAGAACCTCTGTGAGCATTCCATATCCTCCTGGACCTTTGTGAGTGTTCCTTAGATCCTCTTGGATTACACCTTCCCACTAAATATCTTTTGGACTTAAAAAAGTATATATATTCAAAAACTTAGTGATGATAACTCTAGCTCACTCTTCGATCTTACTAAAATGTTCATATCCAATAACTTGGTGATGAAGCTTCTTCACTCTTCCATCTTGTTGAATATTCTATGGAATTTAGTATTCATCTTGGGTCTTATATCTTGGGTATTATATTAGTGTACTTTTGTCTTCTTTCCTAGAACATGGATCTGACACTATCACTAATGGAATATATCTTTGTTTCTGGCTCATAGATTCCTTGACAACAAAATTCATGTTGATTGAATATCTGCAATACATGTATCCTATATTCCAACATCCATTCTCATCTCCTATTGTTGAATATAGTCTATCTCAACCAATATGAAACCAAGTCGAATGTTGATCTATGCCTTTCCCTTTTGGACTCATTGTTCTTGTGTTGTTGATGTTTCTATGGGAGTTTCTGAATGAATTCCCTATACATTACTTCTCCTGCCTTGAAAAAGAACTTGATCTGTATTGTTATTATCTGTACTTGACTTTATTTTGTTCAAGGTATACATCCACACAAACATGGCATAGAATTTTAAAAAGACGCTTATATGATGCATCTTTATGCCTCTTATTGTTTTTACAAAGAGGATTATTTCTCCTTTACCATCTCTAAAACCTTTTTCATTACTTTGATGCTCTTTGCACTCTCGACCTACATGATCCAACTACCTGACTCCTTCTGTTCCTTCACTTTTAGTTCTTCAGAATAAAGAATGTTGGATTACACAATTTGATCCATATGTATCCCTTTAGCTGATGACGAGACAATAAAATTGTCTATACTATTATCTAAAGGCTTAGAAATATTTACAACGAGATTCCTCTCACTCTTAAATAAAGTGGCTATATAGAAATCCTTTTTAATGAGATTCCTCTCACTTCTAAACAATATGTAAGGTGGCTATCCAGAAATATATTTTAACGAGATTCCTCTGACTCTCAACAATATATAAGGTGGTAATATAGAAACTCTCTTACAAAATACCTCTCACTCTTATAAGCATATAAGGTGGAAATATAGAAACTCTCTTACAAAATATCTCTCACTCTTATCAACATATAAGCTGGAAATATAGAAATTTTACAAAGTCCCTCTCATTATCATAATTTACAATGAGTTCCTTACAAGCATTCTAAATATACCTCAGGAGATATACACATAAGCATATTACATTTACAAATATACATATTTACAATGAAATATTTAGATGGTTTACTTATTGATTCATTCTTCCCATTACACTGGGAGGAGTCTCACATATTCTGACCTCTAACAATGCCTATGATGTTGATGTTGGATCTGACATTGAATCTAATGTAGAATATGATGTTGAATCTAAGTAATCATTAGAACAAACTATATGCCTTCCCATTAACCTATATAATCTCTCCTTGCAAATACCAAGGACTATTGTCGTGTCTAGAGAAACTTCCCTTTAGTACATAAGTACCTCGCCATTCTGGAATTTGAATGCGTAGCCTTCATCTTCAAATTCCACAACTGAGATTAGGTTTAACTTTAGGTCTAGAACATAAAATATATGTTCTATTCCATAAATCCTCCTGACTCGAGCTAGAATATTACATATACATACCCTCTTATTGCTTGTCTGGTGTTGGTTCCATATCCTACATATCAATCTGTGTCTCACTATGAGAAAGTCATAAATAATGATCTCATCCTGGTCATGTGTTGAGATGATCCACTGTCCAAGAACCATTCCTCAATGTCTTCATAGAACACTTTTCCAATACCATCCATGAGGAAGTATTATTTCCCAAACCTTTTAGTGAGACCATTAACTTCAACTGGAGTTGTTTGTCTTCTTGCAAGTTCCATTAACTATTTTTTGTTCTTATTTGAACATAAGTGTAGTTAAAGTGTCCATCACTTCTTGATCTGATGTTCACTCTTACCACAATAAGAGTAGAGTGTCTTGTTCCCATATTAGAACCACAATACCTTCTCATCATTCCCCCCTTTCCTCTATTTTGAGAAATGATATTTATGTTTAGCCTTCTTCTTGGAGGGATTATCTTGCACATACTGTCTTCTTTGACACTTCTCCACATCATGGTTTCTAGTTGCACATGAAGCACATGGATATATAGACTATTCACTAGTGGGAAAATTCATCATTCCTTCTCCTTTAGCATGCACATATTCCTATGAATATGTCTTACACAAGTTACGTTTCTTTGGAATGGAATGTAAGGCTAATTGTTTAGGAAGGACCACTTCATATGAATTTCTCCTTGCTTAATATTTCCTCAAGCCTTCTCCATCTTGATGGGAAAAAGAGTAATATGATAAGTCATCTTCCTCGATCATGCCTTTTGAAAGAGGTAGTCACTTTTGCATTGGAGACTTTACATTCTCAGACTGCCAATCTTCATGGATTAGTATTGATGGTGCCAATAATTTATTCCTAATCTGGAACTTTATTTCTAACTCATCAAAAATACCTTTATGGAATTTCTCATGACATATTAGTGGATCTTGCATCTTCTTCTTCTCTTCCTCAAGAGCTTGTAACTGCATTCATAACTTATAATTTTCCTTCTATATTTGTCGATTATTATTCGTTTGTAGCCTCAACTTCATGAGATATTTACTTGTAACATCCCGCTCTTGCGCACACTGAGAGAACTTATTCTTTGAGGACACTTGCTTTCAAGTGATCCGAATGATTATACTTTGGAGTGTTTGATTATGATTATGAGGCATTATGGACATGATGACATGTTAATTTTTTTTGTTGACATAGAGAGGTGCTATTGACTCGGTTCTCCTGAGTTTAAAGGAATTTGGACGTCGAGGATGTAGAGGCATCGATGAAACCCTTTGACTATGGATAGAGTCATGGAGTGGACTATTGGGGTTTGATTGTTTTATTTATTACATATATGCATCTGATTAGATGTTATGATTATGGATTTTATTCTGAAATGATTCGTTGATGATGCAGGATGATGATAGCTTTCTGACCAGACTCACATGTGGAGTAGATGGGTCATGCACGACTACCAGAGACGAGTAGACAACATCCCTGCCACATCCTACTAGCACTCTTGTTGTGGCTTGAATTGTAGGTTAACGATTACCTAGTTTGAGAAGACCCACGATGTCATGAGGTAAGATTATGATAGTCACTCATGATGATTCTAAGGGGCATGCAATAAGGTAGGGGCTTTATTCCTTAGAGGACCTTAGTCTCTCACAAGGTCACCTGACGTAGTACTAACTCTAGGGTTTTTTTATGTCTACCAAGTTAGTAAAGAGGCGAGTGGCACCCTTGGAGCACGTAGTGCATCCTAAAGGACATGTCGTGCAAGAAAAATGGAAAGAGGCAAGTGGCACCCTTGGAGAACGTAGTGCGTCCTGAAGGGCACGCCGCACAAGGGAAACATAATGAGGCAAGTGGCACCTTTGGAGAACCTAGTGCGTCCTGAAGGGCACATCACATTGTTAACTAATAAGAGAATAAACCTATATGGCCTTAGAACGAATAATGTGATAAGAAAGATTTAAAAACAATTTCCCCAATAAAATTTTGCCCAGCGTCGAAAATAAAAATCTCGGTCTAAAGTATTACTTGTGGAAAAATAATAATATTAATAATAATAATCATTAAACATGTGACGAAAAGGGGGTAAGAAACTTGATTAAATTATTAAAGTCAAATTATTGAGAGATTTACAATTTTAAAAGTGAAATGATTGCTTTGTTACACATGCTAATTAAAATTTATTAATTAAAAAGAAAAAGCAGAAAAAGATAATTTTCTACACTTACTAATTTGAGTTTAGATAAAAAGGGAAAGAGGGAAATTTAAAATAATTAGGAAACTAAGGGAAAAGGGGGAAACATAAAGAAAAAAGGAAACATAAGGAAAAAACAGAATGACCAACTTAGCAAGGAATATTGCCTTTAAGAACTTTCTAAATTGAACTCAACTAGTAAATTAGTAAGGGGGAAAGTCATTAAATTGTGTAAGGGAATATAGGGACACCTAGGAGCAATTCTAGGAATTCTTTTAGGAGGGTGAGGGAAATAGGAGTAATTAAATAATTAATGAAATTAATTTCTGGTGCCATGAAGGGGATGGGTGACACATGTATGGGGAGGATTTTTCTTAATTAAATTATTGAACAATAAGTTAAATGGGAATTTGGGAAAGAAGGGACTTAGAAATTCTATATAAAGGAGGGAGGAGGAGAAGTATGGATCTCCTCTGTGATACATAATGTTACGCTGCATAATTTTAGACTTGACTGAATTATCTTGTGGGAGTTGGGATACCCAACTCCATGAAGTGTGGTAGCTCGGCCTTACGAGGCGAGATGGGAGATAGTTGTTCTTTGGTTTAGTGTGTGTGGCCCCTTTGCGGATTGAGGGGAAAAGGGGGAATACAAGTACCCCTAGAATTGGTTGAGAGGTACCAGTGAGGTCACATCGATCGGCAAGCGAGAGTTGGATGGAGCATGCAGGACAATGACTCACAGTGGTTGACTCGGGTTATGATACGCTTGCTTTTATTCTACAAGGTAGATTATTATTTACCTTACACTTTCATTTCTGTACTTTTGACTATGTAAAGAAGTTGTTAACTTAGAATTTTAATTGAGAACTTAAAACTCACCATAGCCTTAAGCTCGCTACTTGAATTGATTCCCTTGGCAATCGATCCATGAATGCTATGATTGCCCTTTTGGTTGTATTGATTTGTTGTGAAGGGTTGTGATTTTTACTTCATCCTCATCCCTAGATCATCAGTCCACACCTGAGCAGTTGGCCAGGATCTAGATCAACGATCGTCACTTCGGTGTTAATAGACCTATAGATCCTAATGCCCTTCTTTTCTGTGTGTGGATGATAAGTGAAGGATGTGTTTGCCCAGTCCTATACCCCTATTGATTGTTCCTGGTTGATTGAATGTGTTGCGCCTTCTTGAGATTGAATACCTATAATTATTGTTATCTTTCCTCTCTGAGATCAACTCCATACCCTCTATGTTTTTATATAACCTCTGCAGTTTCGAAGGGTATTTTATTCTCTATGATTTCCATGACGGTTCCCATCTCTTGATTGGTAAAATATCATCATTATTAAAATGTTAATGACATCTTTGATTAATTTTTTACTACATTTTTACACTTGATTGATAGTGAATTTATGCCTTTGATAACAGCAAAAATGTTACCTTGTATATTGTGTTTTTTTTTTACCTAGTGAATATAATCTTGCTCCTCAACCCTTATTGTTTAATGCTTGAATTGAACCCAATTACTCCTTGAACGAGCTCCTGTACAACACATTGTTGTAGAATGTTTTGGATGAATAATGTTTTTGTTGGAGCACTTTTTGTTGTGTGATGTTTGTTGAATAGCAATTTGTTGGAAAATGTTTTTATACTAGTTGTTGAATAACAATTTCTTGATAAACACTTGCCCCTCGATTTTTCTTAATGCGTGGCTCCTCAACATTGTTGTATAATGTTTTCCTTAAAATAAATTAGTGAATAACATTTTGTTCTCTTAAATGATTTGTTGTATAAAGGTTGCTCCTCAATCTTATCTCACGCCTTTTTCCTGTGCACTAGGCCTCCAAACGTGGCACTGCTAGCCTGGCTAGTTACCCGGTTAGCCTTGAATTATATTTATTAATCCACTAGAAATTTATTGATATTAAATTGGCAATTATTACTTTACTATTTTTACTATCTTGAATGTCATTATTGCTACATAGGAAATTTTACTTCCTTTGAAATTCAATCTTATTGGTACTGTAGTTGGTTGAAAATTTGAATCTTCAGACATCATTTTTTTTTTCACCTTGAATGCCTGCATTTTACACCTAAACAAAATCCAATTAAATGGCATGTATGCCCAGATCTTGCTCTTGATTTTAGTGGCTCTTTACCCAGCTTCCACCCTATGAAATTCACGACCTTTACCATAGCAACTTTTAACATTCTGGATAGTATTATATTGGAATCATAGATCACAATATTTAATGGACAACAACTATAGTCTTTAGACAACGTTTTTATAAAGAAATAAAATAGTCAGGATTTATTTTATAAACTAGGTGATTTGTACACTCAGTGATTTATTTCATAAACCCATCCATGTTAAACCCAACAAATTTATGATAACACCCAACCTTCTAGAATGGTTCTTAATGAGAGAGAGATAAAACATTTATATTGAGTGATAGAGAAATTCACATGATTTTCGTGGCTCTTCAACTAACTTTCTAGACTGAGTTTTTCATGAGAGAGAGACTGCATTTTTTTTATTGAGTGGCAATGAATTTCCACATGATTTCGTGGATAGAGCTTCATCTTTCCTAGAATGCATTAAACCCAACACTCTTACCTAGCAGATATGCATTGATGGAGCTTTAATTTCCTTGAATGCTTACCAACGAATTACCTAGCAGCGATGCCATGGCTAGGCTACATTTCCATTGGTAATATTAATGGACTCAGTATGTATTTACTTAGTGATACATCTACTTCTAGTTGATAGTGATGATAATTGTAATCCCTTGCAAATTTTATTTTATCGTAGATCCTTTTAAAGGATATCCTTGACCACAATGTACCTATATTCTAGTTCCTTGCTAAATTTCCCTTCATTTTTGTCAATCTTTGAATACAACTTTCTGTAATAACTACAGAAACACTATGACATAGACAACCACTTTACATCATCGCTTGAATGATAGCGATTTATCACACTTGGAAATTTTCCTTTTTGATAGTGGATTACCATGGTGCCCTTTAATCGCAGCAACTCCCCTTTGGCTGCTTAGCTAGTCACAACTGTGCATTAATTAAATCGTCAAATCTAAATGTTAAATTTTACAGTTGGAAAAAGATATAGTGTTTCAGTTTTAAGTAGTGAAATGCTTAAAACTCGAATTCTTTAGATAGCGATATAGTTTTGGTTTTAGTTGGCGAGTTAATTGGTTTTTGAGGTTGAGCAAGGTAGTTACACCTTGTTAAGTTTACCAACCTCTTTTGCATTTAGATCATTGGTTAAAGATGTTTAACGCGTTGCTCACCTTTGATAGTTGTTTCCTTACGGTAATCATAATGGTTGGTTTAAGTACTGGGATTATTGCCTTAGAACTAGCTCAAATGTTCTCCCAACACGGACTAGATAAGGACCCATTTTGATTCTAGAATTTATTTTGTAAGGTTGTTTCAAGGCGGGAGTTTAGGTTGGAATGAAGGGTTGGCATTCTTCCAGTGGTGTAAGGGTCCCTAGTGCACCCCTCTCTCTATGGAAACTTGATTTCTTGAGGTTGGATCATTGCACGTTGATCAAGACGCACGCATGATATCCCAATTCAGGATTGCATGCCACCTGATGTGGTTGATGACATTTTTTTTAAGGTGGTGCTTGTTTTGTAACTTTTGTGTTGGTCCCTCGCTCGTCGGGAAGGTTCTAATTACTAGTCCTCAAAGCCATTGTGTCGGGAATGTGAATGTTTCCCCTAGATTGTAAACATTGTTGTGTTGAGTGTATGGCGGGTAGTCATTTCTATCTTTGATTCACACATGTGTCACCTGTTTTTGGAGTTGTTTTGGTATGCTCTGCACCAAATTACCTAGAAACTTACGGTCGATAAGTTTGAGTTTGGCCTTATTGTTACAATTCAGTTTCTACTTTGGGTACCAGGAATACTGGACCAAAGAAAGTGTCTTGGATTGTGGGGAGCCACATTACCAGCATTAATGCCCAGAGGAAAGGGCCAGAGCATCTAGATCATCCAAACCCACTACCATGGGAGTTTTGGGCAAGGCCCATCGTATTCATGCAGCGGTGAATAACCGTTAGGAAAATAACCATTTGACTACTCTCGAGACGTCAGGTACCATCGCTGACCAGACCCTTAGTATTTGATAGATCCCAATGCGACCGAGAGTTTCATTTTGGTACAACGCTAAAAATATTAAGGTAGGTCAGTCGAACAAGATGAGTTTATCCTTGTAGAGATAGCTTCGAGAGCCAACTAAAAGGTTGGAGGGAAGGTTACAGGCTGTAGCCTTAGCCTGGGAGAGTTTGTCATTAGGGCCAACCTATACGTCATGATCTTAGGGTCTTATGACATTGTGATTGGCATGGGCTGGTTGGAATCGCACGAGGCGATACTCAACTATAAGATGAAACAATTGAGCTTGGTCATTGATGAGGGACATAGATGAGTGATTCCAGGTTGGAACCATAGAGTTTCCCTGAGTTTCATCTCTTCCTTGTAGCTACGGAAGAGCATGTGCAAGGGATGTAAGATTTATGTGATCCTTGAATTAAATGAGAAGGGAGTAGCGGAAGGTCTAGAACACCTTCATGCAGTGAGAGAGTTTGTGGACATTATTCCTAGAGGATTTACCTTGGAGGCCACTGAAGAGGGAATTGGAGTTTACCATAGACCTAAAACTAGGAACTGAACCAATAGTGAGAATCCCTTATCGTATGTACACCCCAGAGTTACAGGATTTGAGAATGCAACTGAAGGCATTGTTGGACCTGGGACTGATACATTGTAGTGTGTCATCATGGGGTGTGCCTGTTATATTCATACAAAAGAAGGATGGGTCATGGAGACTTTGCATTGACTACCGTCAATTGAACAAGGAAATGATCAAGAATCAATATTCATTTCCAAGGATTGATGATCTGTTTGACCAAGATGAAGGGTGCGATAGTTTTTTTAAGGATCGATTTGCAATCGGGGTATCACTAGTTACAGATCAAGGGGATGATGTCCCTAATACCACCTTTAAAATGAGGTCTGGACATTATGAGTTTACTCTTTTACCGTTGGACTGAAAAATTCCCCTCAGATATTTATGAGTTTGATGAACGGGATCCTCTATGAGTACTTGGATAAGTTCATCCAAGTATTCATTGACGATATTTTGATTTAATCTCGGATGATGGAGGAGCATGATGAGAACTTGCACTTGGTACTATAGTGTCTGGAAGAGCACCAATTATATGGTAAATTGTCCAAATGCTCGTTTTATCAATCGAAGATTCACTACATATGGCATGTCATCTCCAACGAAGGTATCACCATGGATCCAACAAAGTTCAAGGCTATTATGGAATGGACTGCGCCAAAGAATGTCCCGGAAGTGCGTAGCTTCATAGGCTTAGCATGATACTATCGATGGTTCGTCGAGGGATTCTTAAAGATAGAAAATCCGATTACGGAATTGAAAAAGAAAAACAAGAAGTTTGTTTGGACCGAGAAAGGTGTGGAATCATTTCGGAGACTCAAATAACTATTGACAACAACACTAATACTAAAGTTCCTTGACATGGACATAGACTTCTTGGTATGCACTGACACATCCAAGAAGGCTTAAGCAAAGTCTTGATGCAAGACGGTCGAGTGATCACCTACATCTCAAGGAAACCAAGAAGGCATGAGGAGAACTATGTGACGCATGATTTGGAGTTGTTAGCCATTCTATATGCCTTGAAGGTTTGGAGACACTACCTTTTTGGATGAAAATTTGAACTAAATATGGACCACTATGGACTACAACACATCTTTATGCAAAGTGACCTGAACCCGCAACAAAGACGTTGGTCGGAATTTCTTAGTAGGTATGATTTCGAGATTACTTACATAAAGGGAACAGTGAACTGAGTGGTATATGCATTGAGTCAGAGACAATGCATATTTTCGGTGTTGCCTCTTCAAATGAATATACATAAAAATATTCTAGCTTACAATGCGACAATGACTGGTACAAAGAGGTCAAGCATTTTATCAGACAAAAAACAATGATGGTACCAAGATTTGAAGGATTTATGTTGGATGACAATAGACTACTAGGATTTAAAAATTGAATTTACGCACCATGGAATGACGAGTTGAGGAGTTTTCTCCTAAACGAGGCTCGCCGAGAAGTGTACATGGCTCACTCGAGAGTCACAAAGATGAGGGTGGACCTTAAACCCATATTATTCTGGAAAGGAATGAAGGCAGACATACTCAACTATGTGGCCAAATGTCTAGAATGTCAGCAGGTAAAGGATGAACATAGACATCCAATAGGATTACTACAACCATACGCTATTCCAGTATCAAAATGGGAGTTTATTTCAATGGATTTCATTGTTCGATTTCCATTGATGGAAAGGATACATGAATCTATTTTTGTGGTAGTCGACACTCTAATGAAGAGTGCTTATTTTATCCCTATGCGTATGACGTATCAGGCACCTAACATAGCTAGAGTTTTCATCAGTGAGATTGTGAGGTTTCATGGTGTACCTAAGAGGAGTATATCTGATTGAGGATCGATCTTTACTGGTTGATTTTGGACTAGTTTCCAAGACGCCTTGGGTACCCAACTCAACTTTACTATTGTGTATCACCTGGAGACTGATGGGAAGACTGAACCAACAAACTAGATCTTGGAATACATGTTGTGCAGGTACCTTATGGACCAACAAAATCATTGGGAAGAATTCTTTCCACTGGTAGAATCCACTTCTAACAACAACTACCAAAGCAGCATTAACATGGTGCCTTTCAAGTTCCTTTATGGGTGACCGTGTCAGACGCCTTTGAGTTGGGATCGTCTTGAGGATAGGGTCCTAGTGGGACTAGAAGAGATCCAAGAAATGGAAGATTAAATACAAACTATAAGGAAAAGGATTAAGGAAGCGCAGGATCGACAGAAGAGTTATGTCGATGAATGTCGTGTCAACCATAGTTATGATGTGGTGATCAAGTATTTTTGCAGCTGAAACCGCATAAGAATTTGAACAAATTTGGAAAAGGGGATAAACTATCTTGTAGGTTTGAGGTAGCCTACAAGATTGTGAAAAGGAGATGCTCATGGCCTATTGACTAGACTTGCCTGATTCTTGAGGCGTATGCACAATGTCTTTCACGTCTATGTTTAAGGCATTATGATTAGTGATCCTACACATGTTTTTACTAGAGCACCTTGCGGGTTTCGGATGAGGGTGTGTTCATGGCTAATCGAATCCTCATACTGGATCATCACATTCGAAAAATGCGGTGTCGAACACTAGATCAGGTCAAGGTCCAATGGGACAACTATATTTTGCACTCGGAGACCTAGGAGAATGCATATGATATGCGACAACAGGTTTTTTTTTTTTGATTGATAGACTTGATACTGTGGTACACATTATTTAGTCACTTATATACTGTGAAACTTTGGGACGAATTTTAGACCAAGAGGGGGTGTATGTAACATATCTCTCTTGCACACACTAAGAAAAATTATTCTTTGAGGACAATTGCTTGCAAGTGATCCAAATGATTATACTTTGGGGTGTTTGATTATGATTATGAGGCATTATGGACATGATGACATGTTACTTTGTTGTATTGACATAGATAGGTGTTATTGACTCAGTTATCCTGAGTGTGAAATATTTTAGACCTCGAGGATGCAAAGGCATTGATGAAACCCTTGGACTTCGTATCAAGTCGAGGAGTGGACTATTAGGGTTTGATTGTTGTATTTATGACACATGTGCATATCATTATATGTTATGATTATGGATTTTATTCTGACATGATTCGTTGATGATGCAAGCTGACGATAGATTGCCCACCAGACTCACAAGTGGAGTAGAGGGGTCACGCACAACTACCAGAGACGTTGAGGGATATGTGTGAACAACAGCCCTGCCATAGACTACTAGCACTCCCTTCATGGCTCAAATTATAGGTTAATGATTACCTAGTTCAAGAAGACCCACGATGTCATGAGGGAAGACTGTGACAGTCGCTCATGATGATTCTAAGGGGCACACAATAATGCAGAGGCCTTATTCCTTAGAGGCCCTTAGTCTCCCGTAAGATCGCTTGATGAAGTATTGAATATGGTTTTTGATGTCTACCAAGCTAGTCAAGAGGCAAGTGACACCCTTGGAGCATGTAGTATGTCCTGAAGGGCACATCGCACCAAAAAAATGGAAAGAGGCAAGTGGCACCCTTGGAGCACATAGTACGCCCTGAAGGGCACATCGCACAAGGGAAACAAAATGAGGCGAGTAGCACTCTTGGAGAACCTAGTGCTTCCTGAAAGGCACATCGCATTGTTAAATAATAAGAGAATAAACCTAGATGGCCTTAGAACAAATAACGTGATAAGAAATATTTAAAAACAATTTCCCTAATAAAATGTCCCCCAGCCTCGAAAATTTAAATCTAGGTCTAAAGTATTACTTGTGGTAAATAATTATAATAATAATAATGATAATAATGATTAAACATGTGACGAAAAGGGGGTAGGAAACTTGATTAAGTTATTAAAATCAAATTATTGAGGGATTTAAAATTTTAAAAGGGAAATGATTGTTTTGTTACACATGCTAATTAAAATTTATTAATTAAAAAGAAAAAGGGGAAAAAGATAATTTTTTGCACTTACTACTTTGAGTTTAGATAAAAAGGGAAAGAGGGAAACTTAAAAGAATTAGGAAACTAAGGGAAAAAGGGGGAAACATAAAGAAAAAGGGAAACATAAGGAAAAAGAAGAATGACCAACTTAGCAAGGAATCTTTCCTTTAATAACTTTCTAAATTGAACTCAACTAGTAAATTAGTAAGGGGGAAAGTCATTAAATTGTGTAAGGGAATATGGGGACACCTAGGAGCAATTCTAGGAATGATTTTAGGTGGGTGAGGGAAATAGGAGTAATTAAATAATTAATGAAATTAATTTCTGGTGCAACGAAGGGGATGGGTGACACATGTATGGGGAGGATTTTTCTGAATTAAATTATTGAACAATAAATTAAATGGGAATTTGGGAAAGAAGGGACTCAGAAATTCTATATAAAAGAGGGAGGAGGAGAAGGATGGATCTCCTCTGTGATATGTAATGTTACGCTGTAGAATTTTAGACTTGACTGACTTATCTTGTGGGAGTTGGGATACTTAGCTCGGTGAGGAGTGGTAGCTCAGCCTTGCAAGGTGAGTTGGGAGCTAGTTGTTCTCTGGTTTATTGTTTGTGACCCCTTTGCAACTCAGGGGGATAAGGGGGAAGAAGACTGCACCTAGCATTGGTTGGGAGGTATCAGTGAAGTCACATCGATCGAAAAGCAGGAGCCAGATGGAGTGCATGGGACAACAACTCAGAGCGGTCGACTCGGGCTACGGTACACTTGCTTTTATTCTGCATGGTAGATTATTATTTACCTTATGCTTTCATTTCTGTAGTTTTGACTATGTAAAGAAGTTGTTAACTTAACATTTTAATTGAGAACTTAAAATTCCCCATATCTTTAATCTCTCTGCTTGACTTGATTCCCTTGGCAATCGATCCTTGAATGTTGTGATTGTCCTTTTGGCTTTATTGATTTGTTGTGAAGAGTTGTGATTTTTACTTCGTCCTCATCCCTAGATCATCAGTCCACACCTGAGAAGTCGGCCAGGAGATGGATCAACGGTCATCACTTCGGTATTAATATTCTTATAGATCCTAATGCCCTTCCTTTTTGTGCATGGATGATGAGAGAAGGATGTGTTTTCCTAGTCGTCTGCCCCTGTTGACTATTCCTAGTTGATTGAATGTCTTGCACCTTCTTATGATTGAATGCCTCTGAGTATTGTTATCTTTCCTCTCTGTGATCAACTCCATACCCTCTGTGTTTTTATATCACCTCTACGGTTTCAGAGGGTATTTTATTCTCTGTGATTTTCATGATAGTTCCCAGCTCTTGATTGGTAAAATCTCGACATTATTAAAATGTGAATGACATCTTTGATTTATTGTTGACTGCATTTTTACACTTGATAACAACGAAAATTTTATCTTGTATACCACGGTTTTTTTTTACCCAGCGAATATAATCTTCCTCCTCAACCCTTGTTGTTTAATGCTTGGTTGGAACCTGATTTCTCCTTGAACGAGCTCCTGTACAACAGATTGTTGTAGAATGTTTTGGCTGAATAATGTTTTTGTTGGATCTCATTTTATTGTGTAACATTTCTTGAATATCGATTTGTTGTAAAACATTTTTATATGAGTTGTTGAATAATGATCTGTTGATTAATGGTTGCCCCTCGATTTTTCTTAACGTGTGGCTCCTCAACATTGATGTATAACATTTTCCTTAAAAGAAATTAGTTGAATAACGTTTTTTTCTCTTAAATGGTTTGACATATAAAGATTGCTCCTTAATCTTAGCTCATGCCTTTTTCCCATGCACTAGGACTCCAAATGTGGCACTTCCAACCTAGATATTTACCCGATTAGTCTTGAATTACATTTATTAATCCACCATAAATTTATTGATATTAAATTGGCAATTATTACTTTACTGTTTTTATTGTCTTAAATGTCATTATTGCTACAAAGGAAATGTTACTACCTTTGAAATTCAATCTTATTGGTATGGTAGTTGGTTGAAAATTTGAATCTTCGGACAAAGTTTTTTTTTTCACCTTGAACGCCTACGTTTTACACCTGAACAACATCGAATTAAATGGCATGCATGCCCAAATCTTGCTCTTGATTTTAGTGTCTCTTTACCTAGCTTCCACCCTATGAAATTCAAATCCTTTACCACAATGACTTTTAGCATTCTGAATAGCATTATATTGGAATCATAGATCACAATATTTAATGGACATCAACTATGGTCTTTAGACAACGTTTTTATAAAGAAATAAAATAGTCAAGATTTATTTTATAAACTAGGCGATTTGTACACTTGGTGATTTATTTCATAAACTCAACCCTGTTAAACCCAACAAATTTATGATAACACCCAGCCTTCTGGACTAATTTTTAGTGAGAGAGAAAGAATACGTTTATATTTAGTGATAGGGAAATTCACATGATTTTCGTGGCTCTTCAGCCATCTTTCTAGACTAAGTTTTTCATGAGAGAGAGACTGTGTTTTTTTTATTGAGTGGCAGTGAATTTCCACATGATTTTGTGGATAGAGGTTCATCTTTCCTGGAATGCATTAAACCCAACACTCTTACCTGGAATCTACACATTGATGGATATTTAATTTCCTTGAATCCTTACCAACGACTTACTTGGAAGCGATGCCATGGCTAGGCTACGTTTCAATTGGTAATATTAATGGACTAAGTATGTGTTTACTCAGTGATACATCTACTTGTGGTTGAAAATGATGTTGATTGCAATCCCTTGATAATTTTCTTTTATCGTAGATCCTTTTAAAAGATATCCTTGAACGCGATGTACCTAAATTCTAGTTCCTTGCTAAATTTCCCTTCATTTTTGTCAATCTTTGAAGATAAATTTTTGTAATAACTACGGTAACACTATGCATAGACAACCAATTTACATCATCACTTGAATGATAAGGATTTATCACACTCGGTGATTTTACTTTTTGATAGTGGATTACCACTGTGCCCTTTAATGGCAGCGACTCCCATTTGGTTTCTTAGATGGTCACAATTGTGCGTTAATTAAACCGTCAGATCTAAATGTTAAATTTTACAGTTGGATAGAGATATAGTGTTTCCTTTTTAAATAGCAAAATCCTTAAAACGCAAATTCTTCAGATAGCGATATAGTTTTGTTTTTAATTAGCGAGTTAACTAGTTTTTGAATTTGAGGAAGGTAGTTACCCCTTGTTAAGTTTAGCATCTTCTTTTGCATTTACATCATTGGTTAAAGATGTTTAACACGTTTCTCTCCTTTGATAGTTTTTTCCTTACAGTAATGTTAATGGTTGGTTTAAGTAATGGGATTATCTCCTTAGAAATAGCACAAATGTTCTCCCAACACAGACTAGATAAGGACCCATTGTGATTCTAGAATGCATTTTGTAAGATTGCTGCAAGGCAGGAGTTTAGGTTGGGATGAAGGTATGGAATTATTCTGGTGGTGCAAGGGTCCCTAGTGCCCCCCTCTCTCCATGGAAACATGATTTCTTGAGGTTGGATCATTGCATGCATTTATCAAGATGTGCACATGATATCCTGACTTAGGATTGTGCAACACCCGATGGGGTTGATTACAATTGTTTTTAAGGTTGTGCTTGTTTTGTAACTTTTTTGTTGGTCCCTTGCTCACCGGGAAGGTTCTAATTACTATTCATCAAATTCATTGTGTCAGGATTGTGGATTTTGTCCCTAGCTTGTAAGCATTGTCATGTTGAGTGTATGGCGGGTAGTCATTTCTATCTTTGATTCATGCATGTGTCGCCCAGTCGATCATTGTTCTAGTGTGGGGTGTCATACTTTCCTTTTGCCTAATATACGAGAATGTGTTCGTCATCAGGTTGTGTGGTTCAACTATTTGTTGTCATTTCTTTCCTTCCTAAAAAAAAAAAAAATTCACTTTCTACTTTGCTTGTAGCCATAATGATTGGGTTCGTTACATTACTCATCTTGTCTTCTTGATATGAGCCTTCAAAATCTCCAGAAATTGAACCCTTGGATCTCATGTTACATGAAAAACTTCCAAATGAACATCAAAAATATATTTGATACCACTTGATATAAAAATCTTTAGACACTACTTATTCCTTTAAATATTTATATTCAACAACTAACTTGATTTAGAATTAATTTCCTAATCGTATTGAGGAGATTTCGAGAAAAATGATGATGTGCTCTTCATCCAAAATCTCATAAAATGATGATTAATTTGCATATTATTGAGATGACACAACAAAAAATAAAATAAATCAAATTATATATGTGGATGACATATATTACTTTGTCTTCAAAGTCCCTTTAGATAGCATGAATGTTCTCCATCATTTCAAAATATGAAAATTACATTACAATATGGGCTCACAAAAGTCGATCTAATCAGATCTCTTTAATTTCATTTCTCAACACAAGAAAATAATATCTCCATTGAAATCTTTGCGAAATTGTGAAAAATTTGACTATAAAGTCGACCAAGTTCCGAACTAGCTCGATTTCACCCTTTTCAACACATAAAATAATGTGCTAAAATTTCATTAACGAAAATTTGGACTAAGACTTTTACAAACGACCTCTTTGTTGGATTACTGAGAGGGGGGATGAATCAGTAATACCGTAATTATAATAATTTTTCTTCAAATGTTATATCAATGTAGAATTATTATCCAATAATGAGCAGTAAGAAATAAACAATCACACACATACATAGTACATCAATGGTTTACGTGGAAACCCAAAATGGGAGAAAACCACTGAATGCTTTTTATTATAAGTGTTGAAGAATTACATTTATTGGAAGCACTAACTTTCTTTGTTTTCCAGCTTCAACTGGAAGGAGGCTCCAGCCCCCTAGTTTCTCAGGCTACAACCTAAGGGAAGCTCCAACTCCTCAATTCTCTAGCTACAACTAGAAGGAGGCTACAACCCCTATGTTATCCATCTATAACCGAAAAGTGGCTAAAACCACCTGTCCTTGCCCCATCCTGCCACCCTTAAGTAGAAGTAGAATGATGGAACCACTGTCACACTATCACTGTGAGATATACCATTGTAAACCTGTACCAATAAATATGAACCATGCATCAACATGTAACTCAACCTGTAATCAACTTATACCATAAACAAGTGCATGAAACATGCACCAACCTGTAATCAATCTGTACTATAAACAAGTGCATCCAACCATGTACCAAGTATGTACCAATCATGTGTCAACTACTCATCAACTATGACTCATCAATATGTACCAACATCATCAACTATACACTTCATGTATGTGCCAACTCATCAACTACTTGTCTCAACCATGTAATCAACATGTACCTCAACCAAAATCCATCATCAATTTCATCATCCAAATATGATTTGTAGCTGTGTAATAGACCTGGTGTATATGATCACATTCTTGTAAACCTTCCTTAACTTTAACAACAAGAGACCAGTATTTTCATCAAACTTTTCTTTAGTCTAACATGCCTAGTTTTGGATTAGTCAAAAACCCTAAATTGAAGTATTAATAACTTTGAACCTGTAATGTATAAATATCTGAAACCGATACACAATGTTCCTCAATGTGTTTTATGCAATTCCTCCAGGTCTCACTACATGGAACCTCTCAAAAAAGGATTTCTAGAAAAAATGGAACACCTTGCTGAATTCTGGCTTATTCTAGAGAGTGACCTTGTAGAGCATTCCCTGCATGCAATATTAATTGAATTGAGCTGAAACAGATATGAAAAAGTTATGATGTCTTTACCCGAAAAAAATTGTTTTTTACTAGTTTCAGGACTAGCCACAAACCCTATTTTCCATGGAGTGTAACTCCCAAAATACAATGACCCATAAGCTGAATTGCTTACCATAGATACTTGGGTATGTTTTCTCAATGGAATAGCAATTTCACGGTCTGAATCGTTATAGAAAAAAAATTATAGAGAAAATGGTGAGATGACATGTAAATAACATACCTTAGAAAGCACAATCAAAAGAATTTATCCTTCCTTGCATTTCAGCCTTCTTTTCTTCACCTTCCCTCAAAAATTTGGCTTAGATATCCTTGGTTACCTCAAACACCTATAGATATTCAATATTTTCAAGTGTGTTTAAAATGCAAGAGCCTTGCCTCTTATTTATACTCTCAAAGTAGCTTCCTTAAAAACATCTTCTAGGTCACTTGGCCCACTTTCATTATTTTAGGGTTAACCCACTTCTAATTTCTCCATTAAATCTATTATTGAAATAATTTATTTTGTATTCACTTTGAATTATAATACACTCATAAATTTATTTTATTATTTACCTTTTAAAATCTCTTAAACCACTTTGACTACTTTGACCTTTTGGGGCTTCTAGATGACATATGAGGGTCCTCCAAGTTCGTAAGGCCATCACTCTCAAACCGCGAGGAGTTATGTGACATTTCACATACCAATAGAAATGGAATGACATGTACTATCCATCTAGAATAGTATTACCTTCAAATATATCAAAAATCATATTGTTATCCATCAAACAAACTTGGGTCCATTACCCAAACCCGGGTTCTCCAACTTCACATGGCCATAACTCTCTAACCGTGAGGAGTTATGTGACGTTCTACATACCACCAAAAATAGAATGACAAGAACTATCCATATAGGATAGTTTCCCTAATAAATTGACTTTCCTTCATCTCATTATTCCACCATTAATCATGGGTTCTCTTACTCTACAAAGCATCTTCCCATGAGGGCTTTTACCATAAGGGGACCACTTTGGAGTTCATCCATATTTACTTCTTATCAACCATGAAAAAACAATAATGAGTCATATTTACATCAAACAATATTGGTTCCATTACCCAAACCTTTGTGCTACAAGACTTTCTTCAAGGGTTGACATCAATGACAACCAACCTTAATCAACAATCTCCCCCTTTATATGTTTGTCTGCCTTTTGAGTAACCTTCATCATTTCTCTTTNTACCATCACAATTAAAACAAATTAAATGAAGCTTACATCTATACCTACCGTTGGTTCCCTTATTTAGTTTTTTGATGAAGTTGGCCACTTCTTCATCATCTTCCAAAATGTCGTTGCTGCTGCTATATTCTTCTTGTTACTTTTTCTTTTTCTTTGATCTATATGATGATTTGAAGGTTGCTTCTTTTAGATATGGATTTTTCTGTTCAGTTCTCATCTCATATGCTGTGAAGATTCCATGCACTTCATCCATTCTTATTGAGTTTAGATCCGATCTTTCTTATAGTGTTGATATCTTAGGGTTGAATCTCATAGGAAGAGATCTTACTACCTTCTGAACAATTACAGATTCTTCGATTTCTTCTCCCAATCCTATGATTGCATTCATTGTTTCATCGACTCGTAAGAAGTAGGCTGTGATATCTTCATCTTCCTTCATTTTTAGTTGTTCGAACTGACCTCTGTAAGTTTGAAGCTCTGTTGCTTTGACTTTTGAATCTTCTTCATAAATATTTCAAAGCTTGTCCCAAATCTCTTTAGCAGATTTACAATGTGCAACTTTGGTGAATACTATATCACTGAGACCATTCAGAAGTGCATTTTTGGCTTTGGAATTATTCTCACTGAGTTTCACTGCTTTGTCATTTGTTGGTGGAACTGTTGGTGTTGTGTATCCATCTACAATTGACTGGCAAACTTGAAATCCCTATTCCTGTATATATGTCTTCATCCTTATGCTCAAAAAAGAATACTATTGTCCATCAAACGGTGGTATCCATTTATATATGAGTTGGTACTCTCCATGATCTACCTTTCAGTGGTTAAACTGATTTCTAAAGGAACCTTCTCTGATACCAATTGTTGGATTACTAAGAGGTGGGGTGAACTAGTAATAGCGTAATTATAATCATTTTTTTTCAAATGTTATATCAATGTAGAATTGTTATCCAATAATGAGCAGTAAGAAATAAATAATCACACACATACATAGTACACCAGTGTTTTACGAGGAAACCCAAAACGGGAGAAAACCACAGAATGATTTTTCTTATATGTCATGAATAATTACATTCATTGGAAGCACCAACTTTCTTTGTTTTCCAACTACAACTGGAAGGAGGCTCCAGCCCCCTATTTTCTCAAGCTACAACCTGAGGGAATCTCCAACTCCTCAATTCTCTAGCTACAAACAGAATGAGGCTACAACCCCCTATGTTCTTCAACTACAATCGGAAGGTGGCTACAACCACCTGTCCTTGCCCTGTCCTGCCACCCTGAAGTAGAAGTAGAATGATGGAACCACTGTCACACTATCACTGTGAGATATACCACNCAACCTGTACCATAAACAAGTGCATCCAACCATGTACCAAGTATGTACCAATCATGTGTCAACTACTCATCAACTATGGCTCATCAATATGTGCCAACATCATAAACTATACACCTGATGTATCTGTCAACTCATCAACTACTTGTCTCAACCATGTACTCAAAATGTACCTCAACCAAAAGCCCTCATCAATTTCATCATCCAAATATTATTTATAGTTCTGTAATAGACCTGGTGTATATGATCACATTCCTACAAACCTTCATTAACTTTAAAAACAAGATACTATCATTTTCATCAAACTTTTCTTTAGTCTAACATGCGTAGTTTTGGATTAGTCAACAACCCTAACTTGAAGTAATCATAACTTTGAACCTGTAATGTATAAAGATATGAAACTGATATACAATTTTATTCAATATGTTTTGTTCAATTCCTCCATGTGTCACTACTTGGAACCTCTCAGAAAAGGATTTATAGAAAAAATGGCATACCTTGGTGAATTCTGACTTATTCTAGAGAGTGACCTTGAATTTTGACTTATTCTAGAGAGTGACTTATTATGCAAGAAATGTTCATTGAATTGATCTAAAACTGCTTCACATCATACTAGATACTATACCCTAACCAAAAAATTTGGTCTCACAGAATTTGGATCTGTTATGAATATGTTATGATGTTTTTACCCAAAACACATGTTTTTGACTAGTTTCAGGACTAGCCACAAACCCTATTTTCCACGGAGTGTAACTCCCAAAATACAATGACCCACAAGATGAATTTTTTAAAACACATACTTGGGTATGCTTTGTCAATGCAATAGAAATATCACGGTCTGAATCATTATATAAAAATTTTTATAGCGAAAATGGTGAGATGACCCGTAAATAACATACCTTAGAAAGCACCATCAAAAGAATTTATCCTTCCTTGCATTTCGGCCTACTTTTATTCACCTTCCCTCAGAAATTCGACTTATATATCCTTGGTTACCTCAGACACCTATAGATATTCAATATTCTCAAGTGTGTTTAAAATGAGAGAGCCTTGCCTCTTATTTATTCTCTCCAAGTAGCTTCTTTAAAAACATCTTCTAGGTCACTTGGCCCATTTTCCTTATTTTAGGGTTAACCCACTTCTAATTTATCCATTAAATTTATTATTGAAATTATTTATTTTGTATTCAATTTGAATTATAATACACTCATCACTTCACTTTATTATTTACCTTTTAAAATTACTTAAACCATTTTGACTACTTTCACCTTTTGGGGCTTCTAGATGACATATGAGGGTCCTCCAACTTCGTAAGGCCATAACTCTTAAACCGTGAGGAGTTATGTGACATTCCAAATACCACCATAAATGGAATGAGATGTACTATCCATATAGAATAGTATTACCTTCAAATATAGAAAAAACAATGTCGTTATCCATCAAACAAACTTGGGTCCATTACCCAAACCTAGGTTCTCCAACTTCACATGGTCATAGCTCCCTAACCGTGAGGAGTTATGTGGCATTCTACATACCACCGAAAATGGCATGACAATAAATATCCATCTAGGATATTTTCCTTGACAAATTCACTGTCCTTCATCTCATTATTTCACAATTAAGCATGGGTGCTCTTACTCTGTAAAGCATCTTCTCGTGAGGGCTTTCACCATAAGGGGAGCACTTTGGATTTCATCCATATTTACTTCTTCTCAACCATGAAAAAACAATAATGAGTCATATTTTCATCAAAAAATCTTGGGTCCATTACCCAAACCTTTTTTCTATGGAGATTTCTTCAAGGGTTGACATCAATGACAACCAAGCTTAATCAACACTCTTATCATAAAATAGACCTCAAATTCATGGTCCTTGCGAAAAAACATGAAAAATGAGTATAAATTTATCTATATTTAGACAATATACCTCATGGCATGCTTTACGAGACAACCATACTTGGCCTCTTCTTTTTCTTGCAAATCGAGAGAATCCATACTTCCTTGGGATCATTTCCCTGCATTACGATTCAAGCCATCTCAGGATATGTGCTTGTCTTGGAACGTGTAAAGTGTTAGGATCTTCCCCCATATATAGGTTGTAGGCCCTCCAACCTCCATATGTACTTTAATGCAACTTAATACTAATTATGGTGACATATTCATTAATTGTGGTTCGTTAGCACATTAGTTAAAATAGTGGCTAATTTTTGTAGAGGTTGTAGGCTCCATCCCCATCGACCGTAGGCTTTTACAGTTTGTTTTCAACCATCTATTAATTTTTTGTTATATGATTATATGGTATATAAATTGGTATATATCCCTCACATCCTGGATTAGGGTTACATGGACTATTACATAAACGAGAGGCTTAGGGATTATCACTCAACCCCTTTTTGACCCCACATGAAACTCTAATCGAATTCAAATATTTTCAAAAACATAATAAGTTAAGAAACAATGTGGTGATGTGATGGTATGAGAGACTTTGTTAAGATTTGGGAGGTTATGGAGGTTGTGGGTTTGACCCTCGTCAACTCCATAATTTTTGATAAGCCATACCAATATAGGCCACTGGGAGGCTTCCACATGACACCCTCTCATTGGATAACCTTTTCCACTTGTCAACATGTAATTAAACCAGGTAATCTATATGGTCTGCCAACACATTTCCTAGTCACTGTACGGATAGCCCATGTGGCACCTTGGAGGATGGCCATATCATCATCATACGATTTTACGTAAGTGTCACATGTCATCCTTATAGTGGTGACACATGTCACCCTTTTTATCTCCTTTGACTTTGAGTTTAACATGGTTGACTGGAACTTTGAAAAGCCATAACATTTGCATAGGAGCTCCATTTGACTTCTCATTTGCATCGTTGGAAAGAGGATGATGAGCTCTAATCAATGATTCCCTTTTATTTTTCATTTGATATGGTTGAATTTTGAGCTTTTATGGATCCCATGGGACCTATGAGAGTGTTCTGGATCCTCCTGGACCTTTGTGAGAATTCCTTAGATCTTCCTGGATTGATCATGCTCACTTTATCTCTTATTTATAATAAAGGAGAATATTTTGTATAAGCATATCATATTATCTTTTGCATTTAATATATTATAAAAGGAGGTTTCCCCCTCAAAGTGGATTATTCATTGGCTATTTTCTGGACTTTAGTTCATAGCACCAATGGTAAGCCCAAGAAGGATAAATTTAGCCATCATAGGGGTCCCAAATAATCTCACCCTTTTCAACATCAACAACCTTCAACCAACCCGTCAACAAAACTATATCATCAACATCAAACACTACTTCTATACCTTGTATTTCTACTTTCTAAACTTTCAAAATGTATTTACTAACCATCTATTAGGAATAAATTCAATATGCAATTCAAAACATGGTGTTTTTTGTGATCACCCTTATAATCTTCATAATGCAAGTTCTTCTTCTATGTGGCATTGGAATTTTCACTCTTGCTCTTTTGTCTCCCTTTTTCTACTTGATCATTTCTCCCTTCTAATTTAAAATAACTTATTCCATTAGTGTAATTTTCACCATGTATACATTCAATGTATAAGTCCTTGTTACATGCCTCATCATGGATATTGAAATCAAAGAGAATCACTTCCTTCTTGATGTGACTTAATAATCTAGTAATGTACTTGAACATAATTTGAACATAATTCTCATGTCAAGATATTTTTCAATACCAAGTTGGATATACATCCTTCTAAAGTCAATTGTATATTCTAGAACATGTTGTTCTTTTCCTTCTCTAATATGGTTCCATTCAAAATCATGGTCTTATTCATATCCCATAATATATAACTGATTCTTAACCAAGGCTTTGATTTCCTCCCAGTTTCAAACTTACTTCAATTTATTAGTAAGGAATTTTTTTTGACATGAACTCTCCCACCATAATAATGCATATACCTTCGTTTCAATTGAAATAAAAATATTGTATATGTCTATAAACACATGAAAACTAAAACAAACTTTTGGTTTTATCTACCAATAACTTATTTGATCCGGGTCAATCTAACCATCATAACTTTTTATCTCCACTTTACCTTCAAACATAAAAGGGATTCTAGAAATCTCTAAAGGTAATTTTCCCAATGAATAATCTTCTTAAAATGTGCCTTGGGACTCTTTGTATTCTTGTTCTCTCCAGTCTAAATTTCCTCTCCTCCAGCTTTATTTTTTTCCACCATCACTTAAAATAAATCATATATAACCTTCTACATGCATTTCGAAATTTTTTAATATAATCTTATCATCATCGATCTCTTAGTGTTCTTCCATTGTAGTTCAACTGAA
>JASDQU010104494.1:66037-78779 GCA_032191745.1 Picea mariana
GGTATTAGGATCTATAGGAATATTAATACCGAAGTGAAGACTGTTGATCCATCTCCTGGCCGACTACTCAGGTGTGGACTGATGATCTAGGGGTGAGGACGAAGTAAAAATCACAACTCTTCACAACAAATCAATAAAGCCAAAAGGATAGTCACAACATTCAGGGATCGATTGCCAAGGGAATCAAGTCAAGAAGAGAGATTAAGGATATGGGGAATTTTAAGTTCTCAATTAAAATGTTAAGTTAACAACTTCTTTACATAGTCAAAATTATAGAAATGAAAGCATAAGGTAAATAATAATCTACCATGCAGAATAAAAGAAAGCGTACCATAGCCCGAGTCGATCGCTCTGAGTCGTTATCCCACGCGCTCCATCTGACTCCTGCTTTTCGATCGATGTGACTTCACCGATACCTCCCAGCCAATGCTAGGTGCAGTCTTCTTCCCCCTTAGCCCCCTGAGATGCAAAGGGGCCACAAACAATAAACCAGAGAACAACTAGCTCCCAGCTTACCTCGCAAGGCTGAGCTACCACTCCTCACCGAGCTGGGTATCCCAACTTCCACAAGATAAGTTAGTCAAGTCTAAAATTCTGCAGCGTAACATTACGTATCACAGAGGTGTCCCCATATTCTCTTACATAATTTAATGACTTTCCCCCTTACTAATTTACTAGTTGAGTTCGATTTAGAAAGTTCTTAAAGGAAAGATTCCTTGCTAAGTTGGTCATTCTGCTTTTTCCTTATGTTTCCCTTTTTCTTTATGTTTCCCCCTTTTTCCCTTAGTTTCCTAATTCTTTTAAATTTCCCTCTTTCCCTTTTTATCTAAACTCAAAGTAGTAAGTGCAGAAAATTATCTTTTTCCCCTTTTTCTTTTTAATTAATAAATTTTAATTAGCACATGTAACAAAACAATCATTTCCCTTTTAAAATTTTAAATCCCTCAATAATTTGATTTTAATAACTTAATCAAGTTTCCTACCCCCTTTTCGTCACATGTTTAATCATCATCATCATTATTATTATTATAATTATTTACCACAAGTAATACTTTAGACCTAGATTTAAATTTTCGAGGCTGGGGGACATTTTATTAGGGAAATTGTTTTTAAATCTTTCTTATCACGTTATTTGTTCTAAGGCCATCTAGGTTTATTCTCTTATTAGTTAACAATGCGACGTGCCCTTCAGGATGCACTAGGTTCTCCAAGAGTGCCACTCGCCTCATTTTGTTTCCCTTGCGTGATGTGCCCTTCAGGACGTACTACGTGCTCCAAGGGTGCCACTCGCCTCTTTCCATTTTTCTTGTGCGATGTTCCCTTCAGGACGCACTATGTGCTCCAAGGGTGTCACTTGCCTCTTGACTAACTTGGTAGACATAAAAAACCAGATTCAATACTTCGTCAGGTGATTTTATGGGAGACTAAGGGCCTCTAAGGAATAAGGCCTCTGCATTATTGTGTGCCCCTTAGAATCATCATGAGCAACTGTCGTAGTCTTCCCTCATGACATTGTGGGTCTTCTCGAACTAGGTAATTATTAACCTACAATTCGAGCCATGATGGGAGTTCTATTAGTCTATGGCAGGGTTGTTGTTCACACCTCTCCCTCAACGTCTCTGGTAGTCGTGCGTGACCCCTCTACTCCACTTGTGAGTCTGGTGGGAAAGCTATCATCATCCTACACCATCAATGAATCATGTCAGAATAAAATCCATAATCATAACATATAATGATATGCACACGTGTCATAAATACAACAATCAAACCCTAATAGTCCACTCCCTGACTTGATATGAAGTCCAAGGGTTTCATCAATGCCTTTTCATCCTCGAGGTCCAAAATCTTTCACACTCAGGATAACTGAGTCAATAACACCTATCTATGTCAATACAACAAAGTAACATGTCATCATGTCCATAATGCCTCATAATAATAATCAAACACCCCAAAGTATAATCATATGGATCACTTGCAAGCAATTGTCCTCAAAGAATAAGTTTTCTCAATGTGTGCAAGAGAGATATGTTACATACACCCCCTCTTGGTCTAAAATTTGTCTCGAAGTTTCACAGTATATAAGTGACTAAATAATGTGTACCACAGTATCAAGTCTATCAATCAAAAAAAAAAACCTCCTAGCACATATCATATACATTCTCCCAGGTCTCTGAGTGAAAACTATAGTTGTCCCATTGGACCTTGACCTAATCTACTATTCGACACTGCAGCTATTGAATGCGATGATCCAGGATGAGGATTGTCTCATCCATGAACGCACCCTCATCCGACACCCACAAGGTGCTCTAGTCAAAACATGTGTAGGATCACTAATCATAATGTCTTAAATAGAGACGTGAAAGACATCGTGCATATGCCTCAAGAATCAGGCAAGTCTAGTTAATAGGCCATGATCATCTCCTTTTCACAATCTCGTAGGTTACCACAAACCTACGAGAGAGTTTATCCCCTTTTCCAAATTTGATAAAACTCTTATGCGGTTTCAGCTGCAAAAATACTCAATCGCCACATCGTAACTATGGTCGACACGACGTTCATCGACATAACTCTTCTGTCGATCCTGTGCTTCCTTAATCCTTTGCCTTATAGTTTGTATTTAATCTTCCATTTCTTGGATCTCTTTTGGTCCCACCAGGACCCTATCCTTAAGACGACCCCAACTCAAAGGCGTCTGACACGGTCGCCCATAAAGGAACTTGAAAGGCACCATGTTAATGGTGCTTTGGTAGTTGTTGTTATAATTGGATTCTACCAGTGGAAAGAATTATTCCCAATGATTTTGTTGGTCCATAAGGTACCTGTACAACATGTATTCCAAGATCTGGTTTTTTGGTTCGGTCTTCCCATCAGTCTCCAGGTGATACACAATACTAAAGTTAAGTTGGGTACCCAATGCATCTTGGAAACTAGTCCAAAATCGTCTAGTAAACATCAATCCTCGATCAGATATACTCCTCTTAGGTACACCATGAAACCTCACAATCTCACTGATGAAAACTCTAGCTATGTTAGGTGCTTGATACGTCATACACACAGGGATAAAATAAGAACTCTTCATTAGAGTGTTGACTACCAAAAAAATAGATTCATGTATTCTTGCCATCGGTGGCAATCGAACACTGAAATCCATCGAAATAACCTCCCATTTTGATTTTGCAATAGCGTATGGTTGTAGTAATCCTGTTGGATGTCTATGTTCAGCCTTTACCTGCTGACATTCTAGACATTTGGCCATATAGTTGACTATGTTTTCCTTCATTCCTCTCTAGAATAATACGGGTTTAAGGTCCACCCTCATCTTTGTGACTCTCGGGTGAGCCATGTACACTTCTCGGCAAGCCTCGTTTAGGTGCGTAAATTCAATTTTTAAATCCTAGTAGTCCATTGTCGTCCAACATAAATCCTTCAAATCTCGGTGCCATCATTTTTTTTTGTCCGATAAAATGCTTGACCTCTTTGTACCAGTCATCGTCGCATTGTAAGCTAGAATCTTTTCATGTATATTCGTCTGGAGAGGCAACACCGAAAATATGCATTGTCTCTAACTCAATGCATCTGCCACTCGGTTCATTGTTCCCTTTATGTAAGTAATCTCAAAATCATACCTGCTAAGCAATACCAACATCTTTGTCGCACGTTCAGGTCGCTCTACATAAAGATGTGTTGTAGTCCATAGTGGTCCATCTTTAGTTCAAATTTTCATCCAAAAAGGTAGTGTCTCCAAACCTTCAAGGCATATAAAATAGCTAACAACTCCAAATCATGCATCACATAGTTCTCCTCATGCCTTCTCGGTTTCCTCGAGATGTAGGTGATCACTCGACCATCTTGCATCAAGACTCTGCTTAAGCCTTCTTGGATGTGTTAGTGCATATCAAGAAGTCTACGTCCATGTCAGGGACCTTTAGTATTAGTGTTGTTGTCAATAGTTATTTGAGTCTCCGAAATGATTCCACACATTTCTCTGTCCAAACAAATTTCTTGTTCTTCTTCTGCAATTCCATAATCAGATTTTCTATCTTTGAGAATCCGTCGACGAACCATCGATAGTATCATGCTAAACCCATGAAGCTACGCACTTCTGGGACATTCTTCGGCGCAGTTCATTCCATAATAGCCTTGACCTTTGTTGGATCCACAATGATACCTTTGTCAGAGATGACATGCCATATGTAGTGAATCTTCGATTGATAAAATGAGCATTTGGACAATTTACCATATAATTTGTGCTCTTGCAGACACTATAGTACCAAGCACAGGTGCTCATAATGCTCCTCCATCATCCGAGATTAAATCAAAATATCGTCAATGAATACTTGGATGAACTTATCCAAGTACTCACAGAGCACCCCGTTCATCAAACTCATAAATACCCTAGGGGAATTTGTCAGTCCAATGGTAAAAGAGTAAACTCGTAATGTCTAGACCTCGTCTTAAAGGCGGTATGAGGGATATCATCCCCTTGATTTGTAACTAGTGATACCCTGATTGCAAATTGATCCTTAAAAAAACTATCGCACCCTTCATCTTGATCAAACAGATCATCAATCCTTGGCAACGAATATTGATGCTTGATCGTTGCCTTGTTCAATTGATGGTAGTCAATGCAGAGTCTCCACGACCCATCCTTCTTTCGTATGAATATAACAGGCACACCCCACGATGACACACTATGATATATCAGTCCCAGGTCCAACAATTCCTTCAGTTGCATTCTCAAATCCTGTAACTCTGGGGTGTACATACAATAAGGGGTTCTCACTATTGGTTCAGTCTCCGATTTTAGGTCTATGGTAAACTCCAATTCCCTCTTCAGTGGCCTCCAAGGTAAATCCTCTAGGAATAATGTCCGCAAACTCTCTCACCACATGAAGGTGTTCTAGACCTTCCGCTACTCCCCTCTCATTTAAGACAAGGATCACATAAATCTTACATCCCTTGCGCATGCTCTTCCATAGCTACAAGGAAGAGATGAAACTTAGGGAAACTCCATGGTTTCAATATACAATCACGCTTCTATGTCACTCATCAATGACCAATCTCAATTGTTTCGTCTTACAGTTGAGTATCGCCTCGTGCGATTCCAACTAGTCCATGCCAATCACGATGTCATAAGACCCTAAGATCGTGACATATAGGTTGGCCCTAGTGACAAACTCTCCCAGGTTAAGGGTACAGCCCATAACCTTCCCTCCAACCTTCTAATTAGCTCCCGAAGCCATCTCTACAAGGATAAACTCATCTTGTTCGACTGTCGTACCTTAATATTTTTAGCATTGTAACAGAATGAAACTCTTGGTCGCATTGGGATCTATCAAATACTAAGGGTCTGGTCAGCGATGGTACCTGACGTCTCAAGAATAGTCGAATGGTGATCTGCCTAGCGGTTATTCACCACTGCATGAATCCGATGGGCCTTGCCCAAAACTCCCACGGTAGTGGGTTTGGATGATCCAGATGCTCTGACCCTTTCCTCTGGTCAGTAATGCTGGTAATGTGGCTCCCCACAATCCAAGACACTTTCTTCGGTCCAATATTCCTGGTACCCGAAGTAGAAATTGAATTGTAACAATAAGGCCAAACTCAAACTTATCGACCTTAAGTTTATGGGTAATTTGGTGCGGAGCATACCAAAACAACTCCAAAAACAAGTGACACATGTGTGAATCAAAGATAGAAATGACTACTCGTCATACACTCAACACAACAACATTTACAATCTAGGGACAACATTCACATTCCCGACACAATGTCTTTGATGACTACTAATTAGAACCTTCCCGACGAGCGAGGGACCAACAAAAAAGTTACAAAACAGGCACCACCTTAAAAAAAATGTCATCAACCACATCGGGTGGCATGCAATATTGAGTTGGGATATCATGTGCACGTCTTGATCAACGTGCAATGATCCAACCTCAAGAAATTAAGTTTCCATAGAGAGAGGGGTGCACTAGGGACCCTTGCACCACCAAAAGAATGCCAACCCTTCATCCCAACCTAAACTCCCACCTTGAAACAACCGTACAAAATACATTCTAGAATCAAAATGGGTCCTTATCTAGTCTGTGTTGGGAGAACATTTGAGCTAGTTCTAAGGTGATAATCCCAGTACTTAAACCAACCATTAAGATTACCGTAAAGAAAAAACTGTAAAAGGTGAGCAACGCGTTAAACATCTTTAACCAATGATCTAAACACAAAAGCGATGGCTAAACTTAACAAGGTGTAACTACCTTGCTCAACCTCAAAATCCAGTTAACTCGCCAACTAAAACCACAACTAATTCGCTATCTGAAGAATTCAAGTTTTAAGGATTTCGCTACATAAATCTGAAACACTATATCTTTGTCCAACTGTAAAATTTAACATTTAGATTTGACGGTTTAATTAACGCACGGTTGTGACCAGCTAAGCATCCAAAGGGGAGTTGCTACAATTAAAGGGCACCATGGTAATCCACTATCAAAAAGGAAAATCGCCAAGTGTGATAAATTGATATCATTCAAGCGATGATGTAAAGTGGTTGTCTATGTCATAGTGTTTCCGTAGTTATTACAGAAAGCTGTATTCAAAGATTGACAAAAATGAAGGGAAATTTAGCAAGGAACTAGAATATAGGTACATTGTGGTCAAGGATATCCTTTAAAAGGATCTACGATAAAATAAAATTTGCAAGGGATTACAATTAGTATCACTAGCAACCACAAGTAGATGTATCGCTAAGTAAATACATACTCAGTCCATTAATATTACCAATGGAAACACAACCTAGCCATGGCATCGCTGCCAGGTGATTCGTTGGTAAGCATTCAAGGAAATTAAAGCTCCATCAACACATATCTGCTAGGTAAGAGTGTTGGGTTTAATGCATTCCAGGAAATATGAACCTCTATCCATGAAATCATGTGGAAATTCATTGCCACTCAATAAAAAAAACACAGTCTCTCTCTCATGAAAAACTCAGTCTAGAAAGTTGGCTGAAGAGCCACGAAAATCATGTGAATTTCTCTATCACTCAATATAAACGTTTTATCTCTCTCTCATTAAAAACCAGTCTAGAAGGTTGGGTGTTATCATAAATTTGTTGGGTTTAACATGGCTGAGTTTATGAAATAAATCACTGAGTGTACAAATAACCTAGTTTATAAAATAAAGCCTGACTATTTTATTTCTTTATAGAAATGTTGTCTAAAGACCATAGTTGTTGTCCATTAAATATTGTGATCTATGATTCCAATATAATACTATCTAGAATGTTAAAAGTTGCTATGGTAAAGGTCACGAATTTCATAGGGTCGAAGATGGGTAAAGATCCACTAAAATCAAGAGCAAGATCTGGGCATACATGCCATTTAATTCGATTGTGTTTAGGTGTAAAACGTAGGCATTCAAGGTGAAAAAAAAAATGATGTCTAAAGATTCAAATTTTCAACCAACTACTGTACCAATAAGATTGAATTTCAAAGGAAGTAACATTTCCTGTGTAGCAATAATGACATTCAAGATAGTAAAAACAGTAAAGTAATAATTGCCAATTTAATATCAATAAATTTCTAGTGGAGTAATAAATGTAATTCAAGGCTAACCAGGTAACTATCCAGGCTAGCAGTGCCACATTTGGAGGCCTAGTGCACAGGAAAAAGGTGTGAGATAAGATTGAGGAGCAATCTTTATATGACAAATCATTAAAGAGAACAAAATGTTATTCAACTAATTTATTTTAAGGAAAACATTATACAGCAATGTTGAGGAGCCACGCATTAAGAAAAATCGAGGGACAAGTGTTAATCAAGAAATTGTTATTCAACAACTGGTATAAAAACGTTTTACAACAAATTGCTATTCAACAAACATTACACAACAAAATGTGCTCCAACAAAAACATTATTCAGCCAAAACATTCTACAACAATGCATTGTACAAGAGCTCGTTCAAGGAGTAATTGGGTTCAATTCAAGCATTAAACAACAAGGGTTGAGGAGCAAGATTATACTTGATGGGTAAAAAAAAACATAGTATACATTGTAACATTTTCGTTGTTATCAAAGGCATAAATTCACTATCAATCAAGTGTAAAAATGTAGTCAAAAATAAATCAAAATTGTCATTAACATTTTAATAACGCTGATATTTTACCAATCAAGAGTTGGGAATCATCATGGAAATCATAGAGAATAAAATACCCTCCGAAACCGCAGAGGTGATATAAAAACATAGAGGGCATGGACTTGATCTCAGAGAGGAAATATAACAATAATCAGAGGTATTCAATCTCAAGAAGGCACAAGACATTCAATCAACCAGGAACAATCAATAGGGGTAGAGGACTGGGAAAACACATCCTTCTCTTATCATCCACACACAAAAAAGAAGGGCATTAGGATCTACAGGTCTATTAACTCCGAAGTGACGATCGTCGATCTAGATCCTGACCAACTTCTTAGGTGTGGACTGATGATTTAGGGATGAGGATTAAGTAAAAAGCACAACCCTTCACAACAAATCAATACAACCAAAAGGGAAATCATAGCATTCATGGATCAATTGCCAAGGGAATGAAGTCAAGCAATGAGCTTAAGGCTATGGGGAATTTTAAGTTCTCAATTAAAATTCTAAGTTAACACCTTCTTTACATAGTCAAAAGTACAGAAATGAATGTGTAAGGTAAATAATAATCTACCATGCAGAATAAACGCAAGCGTATCGTAGCCCAAGTCAACCACTCGGAGTCATTGTTCTGCATGCTCTGTCCAACTCCTGCTTGCCGACCAATGTGACCTCACTGGTACCTCTCAGCCAATTCTAGGGGTACTCGTATTCCCCCTTCACCCCTCAAGCCGCAAAGCGGCCACACACACTAAACCAGAGAACAACTATCTCCCAGCTCGCCTCGTAAGGCCGAGCTACCACTCCTCATGGAGTTGGGTATCCAACTTCCACAAGATAAGTCAGTCAAGTCTAAAATTATGCAGCGTAACATTATGTATCATAGAGGAGATCCATATTTCTCCTCCTCCCTCCTTTATATAGAATTTCTAAGTCCCTTCTTTCCCAAATTCCCATTTAATTTATTGTTCAATAATTTAATTCAGAAAAATCCTCCCCATACATGTGTCACCCATCCCCTTCGTTGCACCAGAAATTAATTTCATTAATTATTTAATTACTCCTATTTCCCTCTCCCACCTAAAATAATTCCTAGAATCGCTCCTAGGTGTCGCTATATCACAATTTAATGACTTTCCCCCTTACTAATTTACTGTTTGAGTTCAATTTAGAAAGTTCTTAAAGGCAATATTCCTTGCTAAGTTGGTCATCCTACTTTTTCCTTATGTTTCCTTTTTTCTTTATGTTTCCCCCTTTTTCCCTTAGTTTCTTGATTATTTTAAATTTCCCTCTTTCCCTTTTTATCTAAACTCAAATTAGTAAGTGTAGAAAATTATCTTTTTCTGCTTTTTCTTTTTAATTAATAAATTTTAATTAGCATGTGTAACAAAACAATCATTTCCCTTTTAAAATTGTAAATCTCTCAATAATTTGACTTTAATAATTTAATCAAGTTTCTTACCCCCTTTTCGTCACATGTTTAATGATTATTATTATTAATATTATTATTTTACCACAAGTAATACTTTAGATTGATATTTTTATTTTCGAAGCTGGGCAACATTTTATTGGGGAAATTGTTTTTAAATCTTTCTTATCACATTATTCGTTCTAAGGCCATGTAGGTTTATTCTTTTATTTGTTAACAACGCGATGTGCCCTTCAGGATGCAATAGGTTCTCCAAAGGTGCCACTCGCCTCATTATGTTTCCCTTGTGCGACGTGTCCTTCAGGACGCACTACGTTCTCCAAGGGTGCCACTTGCCTCTTTTCATTTTTCTTGCACGACATGCCCTTTAGGACGCACTACGTGCTCCAAGGGTGCCACTGGCCTCTTTACTAACTTGGTAGACATAAAAAAAACCTGGAGTCAATACTACATCAGGTGATCTTGTGGGATACTAAGGTCCTCTAAGGAATAAGGCCTCTACCTTATTGCACGCCCTTTAGAATCATCATGAGTGACTATCCCAGTCTTACCTCATGACATCGTGGGTCTTCTCAAACTAGGTAATTGTTAACCTACAATTCGAGCCACAACGAGAGTGCTAGTAGGATGTGGCACGAATGTTGTCTACTCATCTCTGGTAGTCGTGTATGACCCATCTGCTCCACATGTGAGTCTGGTCGAAAAGATATCATCATCCTGCATCATCAACGAATCATTTCAAAATAAAATCCATAATCATAACATCTAATCAGATGCACATATGTAATAAAAGCAACAATCAAACCCCAATAGTCCACTCCATGACTCGATCTGTAGTCCAAGGGTTTCATCGATGCCTCTGCATCCTCGAGGTCCAAAATCCTGTAAACTCAAGAGAACTGAGTCAATAGCACCTATCTATGTCAATAAAAAAAATTAACATGTCATCATGTCCATAATGCCTCATAATCATAATCAAACGCTCCAAAGTATAATCATCCGAATCACTTGAAAGAAAGTGTCCTCAAAGAATAAGTTCTCTCAGTGTGTGCAAGAGCATAATGTTACAAGTAAATATCTCATGAAGTTGAGGCTACAAATGAATAATAATCGACAAATATAGAAGGACAATTATAAGTTACGAATGCGGTTACAAGCTCTTGAGGAAGAGAAGAAGAAAATGAAAGATCCACTAATATGTCATGAGGAATTCCATAAAGGTATTTTTGATGAGTTAGAAATAAAGTTGCAGATTAGGAATAAATTATTGGCACCATCAATACTAATCCATGAAGATTGGCAGGCTGAGAATGTAAAGTCTCCAATGCAAAAGTGACTACCTCTTTCGAAAGGCATGATCGAGGAAGATGACTTATCATATTACTCTTTTTCCCATCAAGATGGAGAATGCTCGAGGAAATATTAAGCAAGGAGAAATTCATNACAATTAGCCTTACATTCCATTCCAAAGAAACGTAACTTGTGTAAGACATATTCATAGGAATATGTGCATGCTAAAGGAGAAGGAATGATGAATTTTCCCACTAGTGAATAGTCTAGATATCCATGTGCTTCATGTGCAACTAGAAACCATGATGTGGAAAAGTGTCAAATAAGATTGTATGTGCAAGATAATCCCTCCAAGAAGAAGGTTAAACGTAAATATCATTTCTCAAAATAGAGGAAAGGGGGGAATGATAAGAAGGGATTGTGGTTCTAATATGGGAACAAGACACTCTGCTCTTATTGTGGTAAGAGTGAACATCAGATCGAGAAGTGATGGACACTTAACTACACTTATGTTCGAAGAAGAACAAAAAATAGTTAATGGAACTTGCAAGAAGACAAACAACTCCAGTTGAAGTTAATGGTCTCACTGAAAGGTTTGGGAAATAATACTTCCTCATGGATCGTATTGGAAAAGTGTTCTATGAAGACATTAAGGAATGGTTCTTGGATAGTGACTCATCTCAACACATGACCGGGATGAGATCATTATTTATGACTTTCTCATAGTGCAACACAGATTGATATGTAGGATATGGAACCAACACTAGACAAGCAATAAGAGGGTATGTATATGTAATATTCTAGCTCGAGTCAGAAGGATTTATGGAATAGAACATATGTTTTATGTTTTATACCTAAAGTTAAACCTACTCTCAATTGTGGAATTTGAAGATGAAGGCTACGCATTCACATTCCAGAATGGCGAGGTACTTATGTATTAAAGGGAAGTTTCTCTAGACACGACAATAGTCCTTGGTATTCGCATGGAGAGATTATATAGGTTACTGGGAAGGCATATTAGATTCAACATCATATTCTACATTAGATTCAATGTCAGATCCAACATCAACATCAGAGGCATTGTTAGAGTTCAGAATATGTGAGACTCCTCCCAGTGTAATGGGAAGAATGAATCCATAAGTAAACCATCTAAATATTTCATTGTAAATATGTATATTTGTAAATGTAATATGCTTATGTGTATATCTCCTAAAGTATATTTAGAATGCTTGTAAGGAACTCATTGTAAATTATGATAATGAGAGGGACTCTGTAAAATTTCTATATTTCCACCTTATATGTTGATAAGAGTGAGAGATATTTTGTAAGAGAGTTTCTATATTTCCACCTTATATTCTTATAAGAGTGAGAGGTATTTTGTAAGAGAGTTTCTATATTACCAGCTTATATATTGTTGAGAGTCAGAGGAATCTTGTTAAAATATATTTCTGGATAGCCACCTTACATATTGTTTAGAAGTGATAGGAATCTCATTAAAAAGGATTTCTATATAGTCACTTTGTTTAAGAGTGAGAGGAATCTTGTTGTAAATATTTCTAATCCTTTAGACAACAGTATAGAAAATTTTATTGTCTCATCATCAGCTAAAGGGATACATATGGATCAAATTGTCTAAGCCAACATTCTTTATTTTGAAGAACTGAAAGTGAAGGAACAAAAGGAGTCAGGCAGTTGGATCATGCAGGTCGAGAGTGGGGAGAGCATCAAAGTAATGAAAAAGGTTTTAGAGATGGTAAAGGAGAAATAATCCTCTTTGTAAAAACAATAAGAGGCATAAAGATGCATCATATAAGCGTCTTTTTAAAATTCTATGCCATGTTTGTGTGGATGTATACCTTGAACAAAATAAAGTCAAGTACAGATAATAACAAT
>JASDQU010104494.1:125918-150291 GCA_032191745.1 Picea mariana
CCTCTAATCTGGGGACTTAACCCTTGCGTAAATTTCCAGAGATCTGACGCTGACGAGATTTCGTTGATTTCTCCTACGAGCCCTGACCGTTGATTCTTCCCCTTTGAGGATTTCTTGAGAAACTATAGGTTCTTTCTCAGAACTTGTTCTCCAACTCCTGTATTTGTACTTCCTTCTCAAACATTCCTCGACCCAAAACCTCCTGGCTATCTTTCAACCATACTATGAAAGAACTATCCCTCTTGATCTTGCGTGCAGTACTCGCACTCAAAATTCAACGCTTTCTAAGTGTTGAATCTTTCAGACTCTGCGCACTCCCTGCAGCAGCCGTCGTCTAACTCCTTTACTCAGACTAACCGCTGAGACTTCTTCTTATCCATCATGCACGCTCCTTGCAGCAAATCAATAACCCAAATCAACTCCTGGGCAAATAAAATCAAAAGGTTCAGCTACTGAGCCTTCATCGACGCACTCCTTGCGGATGAATTCGACTGCACACCTTGCAGGAATCTCCCGGCTCAGATAGAGAAACAATTGAAACTTATCCTCTTCCCTTTCAGACTTCAGCTAAAACTTGAAATCACATGCACAACATATACAAAGCAAATGCATCACCAGAAAACAAACATTCATGAGCACCTAAACAACATACACAGAGAAACAACACCAGCCATGAATTTGAATCAAAATTCCATTCTATTAATTCAACATATGTACATGGGTGTTCTCCACAAGTTCTCTGCTTGCTCTTCTCTTCTGAATGCTTGATTCTGAATAATGTTACAATGATACAACGAGGGTGTCTATATCCATTTTCCCTCTTAGACTCTAAAACTGTCTAATCTGGAAATAAAATTTTATCTACCTGCATTAAACCTATTAAATTCCTCCTATCTATTTCAGACAAGAGCGTATGGCTCGAGGTCTGATACAACATACAAAAGGCACTCCTTCATAAAGGATCATTTAAGACTTGCGCTACAATCCCAAAGCACTTTTCAAAATTTGGGTTTGTTTCTCCAGTTGATCTTTCGGTTGATGTGCTGGCTCGCTTACTGAGTTGGCGATGCTCCTGCATCATGAAAGTTTGCATGTCATGTCGCTGAAGGGGTCGGAGGGTGGTCATTGATGGTTGTTGAGTGAAAGGTGGACGAGAGCGGAGACTCACTAGAGCCGCTACAATTCTCTGGTTGTTGTGGGAGGACTCGGGGGTTTTCCAATTGTTGGGAAAATACCTTGAGTTACCTTGTGTTCTTGTTAATTCCCCTAATGGAAATTTCCAAATCCTGGTTATGTCATATTTTCTACTATTGTAGCTAATCTTGCAAGTTCGCCATTTCCTCTTGCAACCCCTAATTCTCTCGCTGAAAATTGCGATGTCGAGAGTCTGTTCACTCCTCCACTCTTCTAACATATGTGCATAATGCGAGGAACTATTCTCAGAGCTCCTATGATACAAAAGCCAGACACGAGTAGGGGGCTCTTGATCTTCTCCACATACTAACGCAAAGTCTCAGGAGAAAACTGGTCAGGAAGGCACTGAAGAAATGATGCACGTAGATAGAGTAAGCACAAAGAGAATAGAACCAGAATGTAAGTGGAGCGTCCTGAAGTGCCAAATGATGGTGCTGAAAAAAAATTGGACAAGCCATGAATGTCGAAGTGATGTTCTCTTGATGAAACAGGGTGCCAGGAACACCCATGAGCTGAAATGAATTCATCCAGGGTGGAGAGATGAAGTTGACACCATGAGCATATGAGTGAATGTCAAGAGGGGCGAGTGAATCTATGTGGGATTTAAGGTGATTATAGGTAGTGGAAGGGAAGACATAGGGAGGAGGGAGGGAGGCATGTGGGTTGAGGAAGGGAGTCAAATTCTAAGGAGGAGGAGAGAGCACTCAGGAAAGGGGGAGAGGTGGAAGGGACCCACAAGGGAATACGAGCAGAGGGGTAAGGGGGAAGGTAAGGGGGGGAGAGGAGGGTTAGGGGAGGAGGGTAGGGAGAAGGGTTAGGGGAGTATTAGAGCTTAGAAGGAAAAGGTCTTGAACTATGAGGGGGAGACGGTTCACACGAATAAGGTTAAGGGATCCAATCATGTGAGGGGATTTGATTACTAACGAGGTGGCTCTATTCTAAGGATTTCAATAGTTTAGATAAACAGTCAGCATCAGTATTTTGAGAGTGAAGGATATGAAAAAAACATATTTTAATGAAGAGTTGTTTCAAGGCATTTATTCACTAGCTAAGGCCACTAGGAAATTGAGTTGTAAAGTTTGAGAGGCTAAGTATGTCCTTTATAACTATTTCAGATTCCCTAAGCACCACGAGAGTTTAGATGCTTTGTGCATGAGCCATTTTTAAACCCATGTACACTACTAGATTTTTTGCTCTATTGTTGGTATTTTTTCCCAAGCCGCCCAAAAAATCAACTACCTTTTGTCCATCATAATTATAGATGACTCCCCCCACAATTTCCACCCCTAAAATCGATAGGAAGTTATTAAAATAAATCCATCGGAAGTTATAAAATGAAATATGTAGGTAGTTATTATAGGAAATCTGCAGGAAGATATTACAAGAAATTCATAGAGTTAGCTACAAATCTGCCAGTTCGTTCAAAGAAAAAGGAATTCGATACCAAGAGTGAATAATTAGGTCCAATTAAAGAAAAATACCAAGGATTCAATCCATATAATCATGGAGAAGTCATTTTTATTTATAGAATGAAGATCTAAATGATTTTCCTGTAGTCAGATTTGTAAAACAGACTATATTCTATAATTTTCGGGTAATGATATTCATAGGAGTTTGAGAGCATATAATGGTGAATATTAAAAATAAAAAACATGGGTTTTGTCGATAACATTCCCATTTAGGTTGCGCATGTAGACAGTTCCCAAAAACATGCAAGATGTGGGTTGTATGAGTGTTTCTTCATAACACAATTTCCCAGATTTTCCTGTAGCGACCGATTTTCAATTTTCTTAGTGTGTACAATCCAACTTGGATCTGATTGGTTAGTTCTAGGAGTGGGGATTTGGTTATTGAATCTATTGTATACATATATCCTCAAATAAAAATACATAGATCAATGGGAGTAATAATATTGTGATTATGAGCCAGAACTTCTTGTAACTATTGAACTTTACAAAAGCATTAATACAATGGAGCTTTCTCTTTAATTGGAGAATTAGATCTTTCACATAGCTTCAGTTTTACATAACAACATATTCCAGGAGGGCCCCCTCGTTTATGTTGTCTTTTTGTAGATGATTCTAAATATTTATTTTGGTACTTGCATTTATTTGTTGTAGAATTACATGCTTTGTTTTGATTTCATCTAGAATAAGAATTCATTTTAATTAGCTTGCATGAAATCTTACTTTGAATATGTGATCTATGATTGTTCTAGATATATATGATAAAGAAAACAACATGAGTGATTGATCTTTCATCTTTCGTGCCATAAAAACAATCATCACACAAATATACTCAGAGTTGAACCATGTCTGCAAGTCTTTTATATATTTCTTGTCAACTCATTTCCTCAATGCAATTTACCTTCCATTCATCTTTTTAACTCACATTTGAAATTAACCCTTATTGGCCTTGATTCTTGGTTGAATAAAACAAAGTGTGTTTTCATGTAGACACTCTTTGAAGAAGTGAATGATTTACTTGTGATTTGATTCCCTACCATAGACTGTCAAGTTTAAGTGATCATGAACAATAGAATAAATTTCTATTTACTAGTTTGGCATTTTACTGCTTTTATTTTAGTAGTTCTTAGGTAATTTCAAGACTAGTTCTGCACATATTGTGCCTATGTCTCATAATTTTGCCTACTCGAATTGATATTTAAATGTTGAGGAATCTAGACCACTAGACCAACCCAATATTTTGGCGATGTTACGAGGAAGGTACTAAAGGAATTACTCCTGAAATTGCAAGATTTCTATTGTTTGCTTGATTTTCATTTTCTTCTATTCAAATTCTTGTTTTCATTTTTTTGGTACGCCAACATTTACGACTGGGAGGAGGAGAAATGGTAATATGCAAAGGCATTGTCACTTCATATTTTTGAAAGGGTTCTATCCCGACACATCAAAATTAGTGGGTATCTTTGAGCCCTCACCATGTTGGAACTCTAAGTGTGTTTCCTTTTTGTGCACATTTTTTTATTCATGGAAAGAAAGAATAACTCGTTTCAACAGAAAACCTCATGAGAGAAAGGTCTTAGTAGCGTGAGGGAAATCAAGTAAATGGTCATATTTTTCTTTAAGTTTGTTTGGTGTGTTGTGATTGTTCTTGATTTCATTTATTTCTTTAAGATAGATAAAGTATTTGTTTATTTAAAAACCCCCATGTACTAATCCATTTATGAGAAGAACCTCTTGACCAAGAAAATAACTTAAATATGTTCAAGAACTTGTTGAGAAAATAAGGGCTCATCACTACAAGGAATTTCTTCAATCGTTGTTTTGATGTCAGATCCATAACTAAAGAGAAAAGTGCTTCTCAAGAAGATCAGAGAACCCATGAACGAATCCATAAAGAGGCACAAGAATCATGGACATTATCTCATTAAGATAAAATATTGGAACCTAAAATCGAAGAGTTTCTTGCTTGCCTGACACTATATTTTATGTACAAGGAGTACATATCAAAAGACTTATATGGCATGGTAATGGAAGATATTAAAAAAGGAAGACTACGAAATCAACATTACATTGAATCTTAGTTCAAGACAATCATCAATCCCCAAAACTCCATTCTTCAAAAAAAAATGGCACTCAATCCATGTGAACATCTCGCCTCTCATATCCTAGTGTTTATTAAGGTATATTTTTTAGATTTGTATATGGGTACAATAGAGATCTTGTTTTGTAGATAGATGCACTGGAAATACTCATATAAGTGAAACAATTTTATTTTTTTTAAGTAGGATAGGGTAGCATAGGAAAATGAATAAATAAATAAATAAGTGAATACAAAAATAAGATTTGTTGTGAAAACCAAATTTTCTGGCACATCCTAGCAAGATTCTAGTTAGAAAACTAGGAGATTTGATCCAGATTTTATGAGCTGAAAGAAATGACGACAGATTATTAATAGGTGCTTAACACAAAATAACAGAGATACAATAAAACTGGTTTTTTATTCAATAAGGAAATAAGCTGAAACTGTAAAATGCAGCGGAAACAAGCTTGCTGGAATGGTGGTGGCTTATCTCTGAGAAGAGAGGTGACGACTCTGCTCATGCACAAGAAGATGATTGCAATGACAATATGAAGGCCTTTTTACAATAAATAGGGATGCCAAAAACCCTATACATCTAAAAACTTAACCCTAGGAGATGAAGCGCCAAAAGTCATGTGGGCCCCATCTGGGTAAGTTAGTATATCAACTTCTTGAGGTCATAACATTTGCATACAATCTCTGTTTTAGGCGTATGATATCCTGTTGGAAAGGTATTGTCGAGGAGATTCATTTTTGGGGATCAATAATGCCTTCAACTAACATTGATAATCTCTATCCCGAAAAACCTTCATTTAGGCCCTCAAAATGGCCCCAGAAGTTAAAACTGCTAAAAATAGTAAATTGCCAAAATTGCTAGAAAACTATCTTGAGCTAGTTGGAAAAGGTGGGTGGCCACCGATATCCACCTAGATCAATACTCCCTCCTTAGGAATCAATGGTATCCATTGTGTTGATTTCCCCTATCAGATGAGGAAATTTCTACTGAATTTGGCCCTAGGTGAGTCACTTGCCTTGGTGCAAGAGTTTCCCTGCTTTGACGACTTGATAAAGATGGATCCTTTGTTGTCAAGTGACCTTGATATGTGTGTCCACAATATGATTGTTGAATTCCTTTTGTATGCAGTTAGGGTTGAGCTCTGTTGGTGTCAGTTGTTCTGCTACATCTGAGGTGTCCAATAATGTTGGGAAATAAGGGTGAAGGAGATCCACATTGAACACTAGGTGCAGGCCAAGGAAAGAAGGAATGTTGAGCTCAAAATAATTATCCCCCATGGACTTAGTGATGGTTTATGACCTATAATGGAGTAGATGAAGCTTCTGATGGGGTCTTGTAAGGCGTTATTTTTTCAAGTGCAACCAAACTTTGTCACCCACCTGAAACTTATCTGGCACCCGATGTTGATCATGGCGTTGCTTGTACTTGTCACTGGACTTCTGTAGGATATCTTGAACCTGTTGGTGGATGTGCTGGATCTGCTCAATGAACCGGGTGGCTTTGTCAGCTTCAGTTGGAACAGGATATGAGTTGGTCAAGGTGACCGCAAGGGGAATTGCAAAATGTATGGGACCCAATGGTTGGAATCCCAACCCCACCTGAAAGGGGCTGTGGCCAGTTGAGCTATGCAGGGCTTGGTTGTCGCTATGTTGGACATAGGGAAGGCTATCATCGCATGTGCAAGAGTGGTTTGAATTATACATGTGAAGGATATCCACAATCATTTGATTTACGACCTCAGTTTGGCCATCTGTCTAGGGGTGGAATGTCATGGATTTGATGAGCTTGGTGTCCAGCAGTGACCAGAGGATCAACCAGAATGTGATGAGAAATTGACTATCCCAATATGAGACAATGGTTTGTGGGATTCCAAAATGTACCCAGACTCGTTCAAAGAAGATCTTGGCAGTGGCCTCGGTTGTGATGTTCTTCTTCTAGGAAACCAGAATCTCCATCTTAGAAAATCGATCAACAACCACAAAAACACAATAATTTCCCTGCTTGGTGGATGGGAGGCCTGACATGTAGTCCATTGATAGGGATTCCCATGGCCTGCCAAGAGTTGGAAGAGGGGTGTACAAGCCCTATTTCTTAGTGGTCGGTTTGGCAATAGCACAGGTAGTGCAGAACCTAATATACTTGCTGACCTCCTACCGAAGTTTCGGCTAGTAGGAATGTTTCTGTAGCATAACCACTGTCTTTGCGACACTGAAGTGTCATGCCACTTGACTGTAGTGGGATTCCTAGATCAGGTTCACTCACTCGCTTGATGGAACACATATATGGCTCAGATGACACAACAACCCATCTTGAAGATGGAAATTATCGATAACTGCGTTTGCACCCAACATTTGGTAGGTGGTGGTGAAGTCCAGGTCTGTCTCATAGATTTTGGGGCCATCCAGAGGTCTCATGGCTATAGGAGTCTAGCACCATGGTGAGTGTCGTGACTAGCGGTCTGCTGAGGAAATCAATGACATGATTGATGTTTCATGTTTTATACTTGATTTTGAGGTGGAATTGTTGCAAGTATGTGGACCAATTTTGATGGCGATCATTCTGCAATTTTCCTTGTGTCTGCATGAACTACAGTGGCTTATGATCAGTTTGAATGACTATCTCCTTCCCAAGAATGTAATGTCTCCACTGGCAGCAAGCTTTCCCAATGGAGTACATTTCTTTGTCGTAATTAGGGTACTTACAGACAACATCTGATAATGTCTCACTATGATAGGCCATGAGGTTTCCATGTTGAATGATAATGGTTCCCACTGCATAGTATGAGGCATCTGCCTCAATCTCAAAGGGTTGTTGTAGGTATGGTAGTGGAAGTACTGGGGTTGAGCACAAGCGTTGGTTCAAATCATCAAACTCTTGTTGTTGGGACCGGCCCCATGCAAATTTCACCTTACCACCACCCGTGGTTATTTGGCTGAGGGCCCATGCAATATGGGATAATCCCAACATGAACCTACGATAGAAATTGGCAAGGCCCAAGAAGCTCTGAAGCTCAGTGAGTGTGGTTGGGGCTAGCCAGTCACACTTGACTTGGATCTTGGTTGGATCCACATGTACGCCATACTGATCAACTATGTAGCCCAAATAATCGACCTTGTCCATGCCGAAGGATAATTTTTCCAAGTTGGCATATAGCTTGTGTTGTCGCATGGTGTGCAAAACCTGTTGAATATGCTGCAAGTGTTTGACCCAAGTCTTTCTATAGATGAGAATGTCATCCAGATACACCACTACAAAAGTATTAGTGAATGTTCTCAGGATATCATCCATAATCCTCATGAAAGTGGCTAGAGCATTTGTCAAACCAAAGGGCATGACCAACCATTCAAGAAGGACTTCCTTTGACTTGAAGGTAGTTTTCCATACATTTGTCTATTCTATCGAGACCTGATGCTAGCCAGACTTTATATCAATCTTACTAAAGTATTTGGCTTTCGTGAGTTGATCAAGGAGGTCATCGATTCTGGGAATCAGGTACTGGTTTTCGACTGTGATTTTATTCAAAGCCCAGTAATCAATGCAGAGTCTCCAGGTTAAATGTTTCTTCTATACCAGCACGATTGGACTCCCGCAACGTGATGAAATGGGATGGGTGTTACCCTTGTGGAGAAGATCTTGGATCTATCGCTTGATATCCTCATTCTCTAATAGAGAGAGACGATAGACTGGCCCATTTGGAAGCGGTGCATCGGGGGTCATATCAATGGGGTACTTGACCTGGTAGTGCAAAGTTACCCCGGTAGGTGAGGATAAGATATTTGATTATTCTTCCATGATGTGGCTGTGATCTTTTGGTTATTATGAGAGTGAATCATGAAGAAGACAAACTTCCATGTTTGAGAGATAACCTTCCTGCATTTCTTAGCAGAGATCAAGGAAATAGCACTGGGTGGGACTGCCTTGGGTATCCTGTACAATTTCCTATTCAAAGTAATAATAACACTATGAGGCCTAGACTCATATACAACATGATGTTTCCATAAATAAGGTTGGCCCAAAAGAACATCACAAACTTTGAGAGGAGGAACATCACACAATACCTTGTCTTTGAAGGGCTTGATGCCATATGATAGTCAACATTGTTTGTTGACGCGGACATCACTTCCTTGGAAGAGACATCCAATGGTGTAGGGTTGTCGGTGTGGCGTTGTCAACAGGGCCAACTTCTTGATGACCTCTACTGAGATGAGTTTCTTTTGGCTACCACTATCAATGATGAAGTGCAGTGGGGTGCCTTTTACCCACATATGTGAATGGAAGAGGCATTCTCCTTCTTCTGGGTCATCTGGTTCACTAGGCTGGAGCTTAGTGTTAGAAATGGTGGCACTAGGTTCTATGTCAATGATTTGTCTTCCCCTTTTTGGCTCTATCTTTGATTCTGAACTCACGTCTAATTCAAAGGCTTTCACTTCAGCCAGCAGTGACTACTTTGAGTGACATTCAATAGTGTTATACCATGGGATCTTATGGAAGTTGCATGACTTCCCGATATCTTTCTTTGTCTTTCAAGTATTCTTCTTTGCTTGCGGATTGGACTTCTTGTCCTGATACTGTTGATATTTTCTCTGTCCTTTGTTCTGTGGGTTGGGGCCACCCTTTCCTGGATTTTGTTGTGAGGGGTTCCAAGGCCAAAATTGTCGTGTCTTTTGTTTGAGATTCTACTTGGTTTTGATGGCATATTTTTAAGCCGCGCCCAAGGATGAGATTTCCAAAAATTCCATTTTGTTTTGGATGTATCTATGCAAAGTGTCACGATACTTGAGCACCAAATGTCACTCCAAATCTTTGATACCCAGCTTGGTGTGCAAGGTATGAAAGATATTTGTGAAATTTGGCACTACTTGGTTTCTTTCTTGCTGCTGTGTGGTCCATTTGATATACAAGTCATCATAACTTCTAACAGGGTTGTATTGTTCCTTAATATCATCCCTAAAGGATTTTTAGGTGGCCTTGACTATAAATAATGAGGGTTCCTCTGTTTCCTTTTGCTCACAGAAAGTTTCCCACCAATCTTTTACATGGGGAACAACTTTGAGGAGAACAAAAGAAATATTTTCCCTATTCGAAAATTTATGGACATAAAAATACCATTCTAGTAGATTCAACCACTTGTCTACAACATCTGCATCTATCTGAACTTCAAATATAGGAATATCGAAGTTTATTTTTACCTTGAAGGGGACGACACCTCCACTCAAAGAAGATGCATCACCTGTTGGTAGCCGCCAAAGGATTTGCGTGAAACTATCCATAATCTCGTTCCTTTGTTGCATGAGGGATTCCTCAATCAACAATTTGAAAGGATATCTTGTCCTGTCATATTTCTTTTCTCCTACCGTGAGAGGTCTCTTGGGCGTGTGAGATATTTTTTCCTCAAGAGAAACAAGATCGAGACCCAACTATTTCTACTCCGACCTCGTTGGGGACATGCATTAAGATGACAAGGAGCAGACTACTCTAATACCACTGATCCAGATTTTATGAGAAGAATGAAACAAATACAGATTATTAACAGGGGCTTAACAAAAAATAATAGATGTTTGAAGATGTTAGATTCCTATAACCATTTGCAGATGAAATTTAAGTGATAACAGATGCCCCCTGATGGATGAGGTTAGGAGCATACATATAGCTGAAATTCGTCAATGTTTCTTCTACTAAGAGTACTTGTGTAAGAAAGAGTGTTGTGGGGAGTGTCAAGAGCGATCCATTGGAAGGAGAGGGGAACTTGTAGGACCCAATCCTTTCCCAAGGTGTGGGAGAAAAAATAAAACTATGTACAAATGAGGCGGCCATGCCCCATGCTTGTGTCATGTAACCCAAATAGATGTAACACAAAAATTGAAGCTATGTTGTGGATGTAGATCACTGCAGTGCCCTCTAGGGACGTTTGATAATAACAGAGGAAAATTCTGATGGTGAACAAAACTCTGAAAAAAGGGTAAGAACACCTGTGAGAAGTGTCGATATTGTGCAGACATTGATAGTCTATCAAATTTCAGAGGTCTTCGGTTAAGATAAAACAACTGCAATAGTCGCAAAGCAAGACCCACCGTAACATGAGATAGTGTTAAATTTGAATGTTATGGGGGTCAATGAAAACATAGAACAATGGTGGTTTTCCCTGTTTCATCCGAGGCTCCTCATTATAAAGGTAATGAGAGTCAAGATATTGTCACCCTTCTAGAAACCGTGTTGATGTCGACAGAAAGGGAGATGTGACTCCAAGAAGAAAAAATATTTATGAAATCCAGTGGATGAGATAATGAACTGATGAGGTATATGGACAAAGTCAAGATGCGATGAAACTCAAGACTGCCCTTGGTTGGGGAGATATGCAAGGTGGCAGCAACTGTAAAACTGAATCTAGCGCCAGGGGGATGACTAGACAAGGATGAGTTGTGCCAGAGCCGTGACGCAATGGAGAAACGTAGAGATAAAAAAGGTGTATGGGTTGTAATATGCTCGAGGATTTATGGATAGTGTCATTGATGTTGGGATGTGAAAAATTCCCCAACCAAGGATGACAAGGGTTGCTTTGCTGAAAAAGGAAGGTCACTAAAGGTGACAACAAAAATATATGAAAATGTGGAAAAAGGGTTTGTACAATTATCGAAAGAATAAAAAATAAGTTTGGAAAACTGTGCAGATACAGAAATGGGTGCCCCAGTGTAATATGGCTTGGCCTGATGATGGCGCAAGGTGCTTGGAAAAATAAGTGGAGGGTTGGGGCCCCATAGTTGGGTTTCTGTATTAGGTAAATGTTTGGGGGACAATCTGCAGATGGTAAAATTGATGGTGGATGAAATGGATGGTGAATGATACTGCGGAAGTGCAGTCAACATAGAACCATGATGAGGTAACATGGGAGTCCATTGGGTAAGTTAGAAAAATGAGGAGAAGGATTATGTGGCTGATTCTCGAAAAATGTGTAAGACTAACAGGACTCCCATCTATAAAGGGTAAAAGAAACATGAGTGTTGAAATTCCAAGGGGGGCTATGAATGGGACAACTCATGTGGGGAAGAGTGCTACTGGGAGACAGTACCAAAATGTAGTGGAGGTGATGGCACTGCAGAGACGGACATATGGACCCTACAGGTAAATGTCAGAGGGTGTTACCGGAGATGAAAATGATATTCAGAGGGTGTTACTGGAGATGAAAATGATATTCAGAGGGAATGACTACATGCCAATAACGATGATATACCTGAAAGGGTAGCACCGATGGAGGATGAACAAGTACCTTTACATATAAAAACCGAATACCCAACGTGAACAATATATGAAGATAAACAACATTTAACAGTAATTAAACAAGATATGAATGTGAGCATGCATACTTGAGTGTGAGTATGATAAAAAAAATTCTCCCCTGGGGCTAAGAGTGGAAAGTGGCCCAGGGAATATGATTGTGTAGGCGGTAAGACATAAGCCAAAAATAACAGGCGCAGATGATTTTTTGAGTGATGGACATACCAGAGAGGTGACCCACGCAAGAATTGATGTGGTAGTCATTCAAGACTTCACCAGGCTTGTCGATAGTCAAACATCGACAGAGTACATTGTCCAACACTCAGGGATATAAGATATCACCAATAAGTAGGTAGCGGGGAGCCTAGTGATGAATATGTCGACGATTGTCTCGAGAGAGGTGGTTTCCGAATTTCTGTGTTCGGTGGTAGATGAGAAGATCATCATACCAAGGGTCATCCAAGGAGATGTAAAAGAGATGCTCATCAGGGAAGTCATAATTGATGGGGGTATTGGTGGTATCAGAGGGAAATGACATGATGAATTCAGCGAGGGCAAGGGCTTTCTTTCTCTTGGGTGTTGAAAATTCGAGCTCGTACTCCTGAAGGATAACGATCCATTGTGAAAATTTACAATTAATTTGTCGGAGACTGAGAAAGTATTGCATGGGGTTGGAATCTGCTATGATTTTGGTAGTTCAAAGAAAGATGTAATGGCATAATTTCTAGACTATGAGGACAACTGCAAGGGCTAATTTCTCTTCGTGTTTGTATTTCAAGGGTGTCCCTAAAATATTTTTACTAATGTTGTAAATTACATTCTCATGATCATTGTCCCCTAGTCGGATGAGTACTCCTGCTACTGAGACGGTTGAGGCTGAGATATAGAGGATGTAGTCGTGGTTATAGTTGGGTGGAATAATTAATGGGGCGTTGGAGAGGGCTGTTTTGAGATCATCAAAATCATTTTGGGCATGTTTGTCCCATTGGAATGGGACATCATGACATAAGAGGTGAAGGAAACCATGTGCCCGAGTGGTGTAATCAGGGACAAAGCGGCATAAAAAGTTATCTTTGCTTTGTAGGCTCTGCAGTTGGTGTAAATTCCATGGTGGGGGAATTTCCGTGATGGCTTGGACCTTGAGGGGGTCAATTGTGATGCCTTGTTGGGAGACGATGAATCCAAGGAGGCATCTAGTAGTGACACATAATACGCACTTGAGGGGATTCAATTGGATATTGTACTGACAACACCTGTGGAATACAATGCATAAGTCATTTAGGTGTTGAGTGCATTTTTTGGAGTGAGTGGTGAGATCATCCAAGTAGGCGAGAATGATTTGAGCCAGATCATGAAAAATGTATGTCATGGCATGTTGGAAAGTGGCTCCTGTGTTCTTGAGGCTGAAAGGCATGAAACGATATGCAAAATTTCCCTAGGGGGGTAGTGAATGCGGTTTTGTGCTTATCGACTAGGTGAATTTGAATTTGGTTGTAGCCAGAGAAACCATCCATGAAGGACAGAGCCTCATGATTAGTGCAATCATCGATAATTTGGTCAATAAAGGGCATTGGAAAGTTGTCCTTGGGATAGGTGTGATTGAGATCACGAAAGTATGTACAGACGCGGATAGTGCCTTGTTTTTTGTTGACAGGGACAGGGTTGGAGACCCATGACATATGTGCGATGGGGTAGATGAACCCTGCAGCGTGTAATTTGTCAATTTCTTCCTTGATGGCCGCTTCTTTGGATGGGTGCAGTGGATACTTTTTTTTACGGATAGGTGTGATATCAAGCCAGGTGTCTATACGATGTTCGAAAATAGAGAGGTCAAAGCCAGGCATCTATGTGTATGACCTGGAAAAAATGTCCCAGTATTCCTGGAAGAGAGATTTGTAGGCGGTTATTTCTTCAAGAGAGCATGTGGAACCAATGGTGATTTCCTCTATGACCCCATATTTGATGGAAATATCGGTTTTGATGGTGGGGGAAATATTGGCCATATTGCCTTCTTCAAAAGTGTCGGGGGCAGGGATAGGGTTATGGAACCAATCTATATGCCTTGTTTGGAGAAAATATTTGGTTTTGACTGCATATATGGGGTTTTGTTCAGGAGGCACGAAGGATTCTTGTGAAGGAAAAATCTCTCTATGGTGGAGCACGTCCCATGGGCAATTGGGTTTAGTTAAATCCTCAAGGATGTGTTCGTCATAGTGAAATTGTCGAAAATATAGGGGATCGAGAGTAGTAACTTTGGTGACAGACATCGTGGGGTTGTTTTATGGTGGTGATGATGTAGAGGGGGTATCACAAGGAGGTTTTGATGGTTCACTTGACATAAACCAAATATTGAGATATGGTGGGTTGAAAAAGGTAGTCAAGCGTAGAATTTCCATGGGGAAATGAATTGGAGAATTGGGGGGATTTTGGGGGAAATCCTCATATAAATCATCTAGGAACCATGGGGGAGTAAGGAGTGCCTCATGTTCTAGTGAGAAGATATGAACCACATCAAGTGATGGGGTATGGGTACTCACTAGTCTTGCTGGAGAGGGGGGTGTAGGATTTTGAATTAGGGCAAGTCGGCGAGGCCTGTAGAAAGTAGGGATATCTCATACATTCTTGGACTTAGGTCATGACATAATGGATGTTGGTGTCATGTGTTGGGGTGGGTTCTTGCTGAAATATCTAGCATAAAATTGTTAACATCTGCTGGAATTGAGGTAAGATTGGACAATGGTGTGTGTAATGGCCATATTCTGAACAGATGGCACATGAAAATTTGGTTTGCAATCCTTTTCTATTTATGTTAGGGGAGATAGTGAAAATATTGGATGAAGCGACGAGTGGTGGTGGTGCTCAAAGGAGTTGAATTATATTGCGCAGCTCAGGTAGATATGGGCATTTGTTGGTGGGGTGTTCATCTTTCTCACATAATGTGCAAGGAGGTTGGACATGTGGGGGAAGTGGAGTGGTGGGCTCTTTATTTTTTTGTCTGGCTCTAGCTGTAGCAGGGGTGCTAGTGAATGGGAGTGTGGGTGGGATGGTGGGGGTAAGTATGGGAATCTGCATCAAGATTCCTTCTGTTTGGGGAGGGAGGGATGGTTGAGGGACCATCTCAGGTGGATGTAGATACCAAACTGGGATTGCCAACACCATGTTAGGAAGGGTGAGCATTGCGGCTACCTGGAAAGATTTTAAACCTGGTGGGGGGTAAAAGAAAGGAATTTGGATAATGTCTTGGGGGACTATTTCCCAAACCGAGATATGGCCCTCGGGGAGGGGAATATGGGGAATGGGTAGAGTTGAACAAGTTATAGGATATTCCCAATGGAGGTATTTTAGGACTAGTGGGACATCAGGGGTGAAAGAGGCCTCGGTGGGAGGGAGAGTATCTTCAGTTGTCATTCCGTTGGTGGAAACAACACATACTTGTGTTGAGGGATGGATGAGCGGTGGTGCTCCGTGGTATGTCCCTAACAAGGATGGGTCTTTAAAAATTTTGGAGCCCATCTCGATGAGTAGATAGGCATCTGGATTAGTGTGGACAAAAGGGAGGATGTTGTCGATGTTGGATGAAGGGTTAGGTTCATAATGTGATACCTGGTCGATGGTAATGATCTTTCTATTATGGGGAAACATCATGGTTTGGAACACGGAAGAGGTGATTGCCTTCATAGCATACATGTAGATATGACCAAACAAAATATTATAGTCAAGTGGGGCATCGATAACCTCAATGTCAATAAGGATGGTTTTTCCCCCGAGTTCGACGGGGATGTTTTGGAAGAGCCCCTCAGGAGATGAGGGTCGTCTGTCATAAGACCTCAAAGTAATGGTGGAGGGTATTATCTCTTGAGAGATAAGTTTCTTCCATATGGTTTTGGACATGATGCAAGTGGATGCACCTTCATCGATATTGAAGCAGTGGACTGTGATATTTTGTATTTTAATCAGTATTTGAAAAGCAACAAGAGTGGGGAGATGGGGTTCTCCATTGTTGAGATCAAATGTGATGAGTTGAGTATCGACAAGTTCGACTACCCCCAGGGTGAAAAGTAATGATTTCCATTGAGTAGGACTGGTTTGAAGAACTTCTAAGAGTAACATGGCAGTGGGGGATTGTGCCAATTCATCGACCAGAATATAATTGTGGGGTTCCCTATCTTGAGGGTTGTGGACATTCCTATGCAATGGGATGCGAGGGATGCAAAGAGGTTTTTCAGTATTAGGGCATGAAATCATCAAATGTGGGCTGGTCGTGACTGGGGTGGCCTCTGAAGCAGTGGGAGTAGGGTCAGAGGGTGCATTGTATTGACGACCGTGCATTTGTAGAAGGATTTATTCTTCACTAGTGAGGAGGATAGTTCGACTTGCAGAAGTGCTCGAGTTGTCATATGGTCCTGCCTGTGGTGGGGTAGGTTGCATCTCTTGTTGGGTGTTCATCAACCCTTGATGTGGTATCGGGTTTTGCAACATGGTAGGGGGTGGGTGCTGCACATATTTTTGCGGGGCCTTGATAGCAGATCCCCCGACCCTCGGGCCGAGATCCACTCATAGAATCGTTCAAATATCCTTGAGTCAAAGTGGCTCCTTTGACTCCCTCTGGAACGTTCAACGAATCCACATGTCCTTCAGAAACTCTACCTATGAAAGCAAGCACTAGTAGTGAGCTTCACCCTCATGCAACCACAACTAGCCTTGGCACAAGCACCTTTCACAACTCACAATTCATGAGTTCGTGAGTCGAAGACCCTCGACTCTTCTTTTCCAATCTCTCGATACCCGAGATGACGATACGGGTATAGCCCTTCCTTGCTAGTGGCTCTTCTAGCAACCACTTGCTAGGGCTTAACTCTAACACCCTTCGCTACTCGTGACTTCACAAGTTGAAGGATTGAACCTTCCTTCTCCTCTATCATGAATCCACAAGATGCGATAATTCAGCGATGGGTTGACTCCCCTTTTGCACTACTCGCAACTCACAATCTTGCAAGTTGGGGCGTCAAGCTCTTGTGCTATCCTCTAGTGAATCTCCGAAGTGCGATAAGTCAACAAGATGTTGACTCCTTCCTAGGCGACGAGTGTCCACCTGTCAACCACATGGTCCCCACCTGATGGATGTGATGTATGTTTTCCCAAGCCCTCGGCACTCGACACTTCACGACTTCTACAGTTGAAAGGAAGTTCCTCCAAACCCCAAACCTCTGATACGCGATGTATCGAGACACCAAATCTCACAACTCTCCTTCCTCCTCGCTCAACGGTTCAAATCGCATCGCGATATCGTGACTCGAAACTTTGTAGAGCAAAGGCCTCTACCTCCTAGCTCACGATACGCGAATCCATGATATGACCCAGATCTCTGCCACCTGTCCTCCAAAATGGACGGTCCCAATTCCTTTGAGACTTCGTAAGTCACAAAGCCAAGAGACTTCCATGTTTCACTCTTCGATGTCGAATCCTCGAGATATGAGGATATCATGACATGTGTCCTCCTAGATGGATGAATCTAATGTTCTTGGAACTTCGTGAGTCAAGACTTCCTCCCTCCTGACTCTTACCTCTCGGACTCCCAATATCCGAAACCTTGATGGGTCCTTAGATTTCCACCATGCATCCTCTTCAACGATGGACGGTCTTGATCCTTTCAAGGTTTTGTGGTTCCTCTCCTCTTCTCATACGAGATTAAATCTCGTGTAGCTCCTCCCAGATATGATGGCTATCATCTATCTATTATATATTTGATGGCTATATCTCTTTCTTCTGCTATGATCTCCTGCGTCGCTTGGACGTGAAACTTCAACGGTCCAAATCTTCCTCTCCAGCTCTGAATCAAAGGAAACTGTAGCTCCCTCTTGAGCTTTTGCTTCTTCCTCCTCCTTGGAAGATTTCCAAAGTATCAAAGGTATCGGCCTTTGTTTCTCTTGCAAGCCTACAACCTTAGTCTCACTTGCATTTTTGAAGATGCTCTCCCTCCTGAGCTTCAGAACTGTCAAACCTTAAGGGTTTCCCTGACTTCTTGCACTCCTTGCATCTATTTCCCTATGCACAAAGGCACTATCTCTCCTGAGCTTTGTCTTTCTTAAATCCTTAAAGGATTCTTTGAACTCTGCACTCCTTATAGGTTCCCTGCACACACTAAGGCGTTATACGTCCTGAACTTCTTTGTTGCTCAGACCTCTAAAGTCTCTGTCCCTTTCTCTCCTTGAAAGGATGGAAATGACCTCTAGAAACTTCCTTCTCAAGTACTCCTTGCTAAGCCTCCGGGGTGTTCAAAAACCCTGTGAAGGTCTTCTTCCTTTGACACTTCTCTTCTAGTTGAACTAAAAAGAGTTCTTCTGTGCACTATTGCACTCACTCAATGCCCTCCTGGAAGATTTCTATAGAATGTTCAGAAGTTTTGTCTTCTTCCTAAACTCAAGATAGAGTTCTCCTGTGCACTCTATGCATATGATCAATTCCCTCCTGGCAGAGCTCTACATAACCCCTCAGTGATTCTTTCTTCTACTGTGTCCTCCTCGACACAGCTCCTCCTCCAAGGTGTTCAACAACCTTGAGGTTTCCCCCTTGAGAAAATGACTTCGGCTGGTGTGCATTCCTAGCTCATCTTTGTTTGAATCTGCAGAATTCAGAAGTGCACTCCTTGCGCTGGCTTTTAGAACCCTCAGTGTTCTATCATGCACTCATGCATGAAGCCTCAAAGAACCCAGACCTCAATGTCAAAGAACTCAACAGAAAACTGCTTCTGCCTGTAACCTGCAAATGCACATCTACAACATATCATCAACACATAAAGACATTCATCACACACAGAATATCATGCAGGAAAAACTACTTTTGTTTGTATTAATCAAGAAATTCCTCTTTACAATATGGGTTTAGCTTGGACTGCAACAGAGCCTTGGCTCTCCTCTCTTCTCCATATGCGCTACTCTCACAAACTCTCACACAAAGCTCTCCTAACTATCTTTTTTTTTTCAAAATAAGATACAAGATCTTTTACATGAGAGGGATTTTCGAGCTCTTCCCTCCATCTCACCTACTCTATTCAATTACATTAACTTTACTTTGAATGGGTTGTCTAGTCCAGATCGAGGCTAGATCAAGCCTTACAACCATTTAAGGCTAATTATACCTAATTCTTGCTCAAAGGCATGGCTCTTTGGATCCACCAACCTCACATACATTTGATACAATTTCAAATTCAAAATGTGAGAGGATTGGCACCTCTCTTCCTTGAATGTGCTGAGTGGGTTGGCTAGCTACGCATGGCTAGATGGAGTGATGCTCCTACGTCATACTCCTCTGCTGTGAAAAATTCATGAGATCCTACTCATGAGCTCTCCAGCATGGCTGATGAAATCCTCTTGGATCCCAAACAACTCTTTGGAGCTATCCATCTATTCCTCTGCTTTGTTGTTGCTGTTGCTACTTTTGCTGCTCTTGCAGGTCCCTTGCTATTTAGCTTCCCTTTTCTAATTTCTTCTATTGATCTGATCATCAGCTATTTGATCTCCTCAATCACCTCGTCCAGCTACTCCAATGGCTAGCTTTGTCCTTGCAATCTCATCGGCTGCACTTCCTCTCTTCAAATGGGTAGATCAACTAGATCTCCCATGCCATATTTTTCCCCTTCTGTGGCACTAGATGGCCACTCTGCTATAGACTCCAATTCTGCAATTTCATTATTGAGTCTCTGCTCATCTTCCCCTTCTGACATCTTTGCTTCTTCCAGTTCTCCTACTAGTATATTTCCATCTCTCTCCAGCTGCTCCTTAGACTGGAATTCACCTTCATCTGCTTCCAACCCGATCTGTTAGATGTGCATGCCCTACACCTTCACCCTTCTCTCCAAGGATTTAAACTCTTGATACAGCTAAGCAAAATCTATGTTGTATGCTTCCTCTTCTTTTTCTCCTGCTGTAAGCATCAGTGCTGCAGTCATTTCAACTTCCTAGCTAAAAAATTTGAGCCATTCCTTGGAATGCTCATTTCCTTCTTCTGCTTGGGAAGCTTTTGATATCTGCTCCAATTATTCTTCCATGACAGTCTCTGCTAGTTGTCTTTCTTCTGTTGCTGCTTTAGCAACAAAGACTTTTTCATCCATTGGGCGATGTGGCAGGAATATCCCAAATCCCCCAATCATCAGAAGATTCCTCTGATCCTCCTTCTATGTTAGTTGTCCTTGCTGATATGAACTCAACTTTGAGCTCATCTTCTCTCCTTTTCCCTCCTAGCGGTATGGGATTTCTTCTTTGCTACTCTCTTGGAAATCTATGAGATCCTTGGATCTCAACTCATTGCCCTCCTAGAAATCTGAATTTCCGGTCCTGCCCTCTTGGCAGTCTATGAGATCCCGTAGTGATCTCATCTCATTTCCCTCCTAGCAATGTGAAATTCCCTCACTATCCTCCTGATAGTTTATGAGATCCCACAGTGACCTCATTTCATTACCCTCTTGGCAATTGGGAATTTCTGTTATGCCCTCCTGGCACTTTATGAGATCATCGAGTGATCTGAGTTCATCCTCATCACTGAGATTTCTCCCAGCCTCTGGTTCACATATTTGAACCATTTCCATATATTCATCCCTGAGGCTTTCAACATCCCTCAACCATCCTCTTATCAACCTCTATTGTCTTCTGGCCACCAATTCCCTGAATAGCCATTTTACCTTTGTCTTCATGGGCCATTCATACACCCAATGTGATCTTGCATCCTGCTACATATAAAATGCAATTTCCTCCATCCTCGCCCTTATCTCAGCAAGCTCTTTATCCACTGCATCCTTTCTTGGATGCTAGCAGTTATTCTTTCCACCTCATCTATGGCCTTCAATAGTCATTTTCCTTCCTTCTGTCTGCCCTCCTGGAAAACCTATTGTTGCAACTCTGCATCTGTGAGTGCTTCCAACATCTCCTACAATCCTCTGACTGACTTCTTGAATTCTGCGTACCTACAACGATATTCACCTTTTACATGTCTCCTTCACCTGAAATCTACAGACAAAAATATCAGCTCTGATACCAAGTGGTGCAAGACCTCGACCCTCGGTCCAAGATCCATGTAAGATTGTTCTAAATCTCCTTGAGCCAAAGTGGCTCCTTTGATTCCCTCTGGAACCTTCAAAAAATCAACATGTCCTTCGAAACGTCCACCTGTGCGAACAAGCATTAGGTGCAAGATTCACCCTCACACAACCACAAATGACCTTGGAACAATAACCTTTCACAACTCGCAATTTGTGAGTTCATGAGTCAAAGACCCTTGACTCTTCTTTTCCAACCTCCTGATAACTGAGATGACGATACAGGTATAGCCCTTCCTTGATAGTGCCTCTTCTAGCGACCACCCGCTAGGGATTAACTCTAACACCCTTCGCTACTCATGACTTTGTGAGTTGAAGGATTGACCATTCTTGCTCCTCTTTCACAAATCCACTAAACGTGATAAGTCAGCGATGGGTTGACTCCCCTTTTTCACTACTCGCAACTTGCAATCTCACAAGTTGGGGTGTCGAGCTCTCATGCTCTCCTTTAGCGAATCTCCGAAGTGCAATAAGTCAACAAGATGTTGACTCCTTCTCATGCAATGAGTGTCCACCTGTCAACCACACAATCCCCACCTGATGGACATGACGTATGTTCACCTGAGCCCTTGAAACTCGGCACTTTGCGACTTCTACAGTAGTAAGAGAGTTCCTCCAAACCCCGAACCTCTGATATGTGATTTATCGAGATGCCAGATCTCATGATTCTCCTTCCTCCTTGAACAATATTTCATATCGTATCGTGATATCATGACTCATAACTTTGTAGAGCAAAGGCCTCTGCCTCCTAGCTCATGATACCTGAATCCGCGATATGACCCAGATCTCTGCCACCTATCCTCCAAAACGGACGGTCCCGATTCCTTCAGAACTTCGTAAGTCGCAAAGTCAAAAGACTTCCCTGTTCCTCTCTACGATTTTGAATCCTCGAGATACGAGGATCTTGTGACACGCGTCCTCCTAGATGGACAGCTCTGATTTCCTTGGGACTTTGTGAGTCGATACTTCCTCCCTCCCGACTCTTACCTCTCGGACTCCCAATATCTGAAACCTTGATGGGTCCTCAAATTTTCGCCACACGTTCTCTTCAACGATGGATAGTCTTGATCCTTTTGGGATTTCGTGGTTCCTCTCCTATGCTCATACGAGATTAAATCTCATGCAGATCCTCCCAGATCTGATGGCTATCGGCTATCTGTTCTAGATCTTACAGCCAGACTCTCTCTTCCGCTATGCTCTCCTATGGCACCTGGATCTGAAACTTCAGCGGTCCAGATCTTCCTCTCCATCTCTGAATCAATGGCAACTATATCTCCCTACTGAGCTTTCATTTCTTCCTCCTCCTTGGAATATTTCCAAAGTACCAAAGGTCTTGGCCTTTGTTTCTCTAGCGAGCCTACAACCTTAGTCTCACCTGCATTTTTGAAGACGATTTCCCTCTTGAGCTTCAGAACTGTGAAACCTTGAGGGTTTCCCCGACTTCCTGTACTCCTTGTAGCTATTGTTCTATGCACAAAGGCAATGTCTCTCCTAAGCTTGGTATTCCTTGAATCCTTAAAAGAATTCTTCGAACTTTTCACTCCTTGTAGGGTCCCTACACACACGAAGGTGATATCTGTCCTAAACTTCTTTGTTGCTCAGACTTCTAAAGTTTTTGTCCCTTTCTCTCCTTAAAAAGATGGAAATGCCCTCTGGAAAATTCCTACTCAAACACTCCTTGCTGAGCCTGCAGGGTGTTGAGCAACCCTATGAAGGTATTCTTCCTTGGACACTTCTCTTCTGGTTTAAATCAAAGGAGTTTTTCTATGCACTATTGCACTCACTCAATGCCCTCCTTATAGAGTTCTACAAAACGTTCAATAGTTATGTCTTCTTCCTGAACTCAAGATAGAGTTCTCTTGTGCACTCTGTGCATATTCTCAATGCCCTCCTAGTAGAGCTCTATAGAACCTCTCGGTGATTCCATCGTCTACTGTGTCCTCCTCTACATAGCTCCTCCTCCAAGGTGTTCAACAACCTTGAGGTTTCCCACTTGAGCCAATGACTTCGGCTGGTGTGCCCCCCTAGCTCGTCTTTGTCTGAATCTGCAGAATTTAGAAGTGCTCTCCTTGCACCGGCTTTCAAAACCCGCAGTGTTCTGTCATCCACTCATGCATGAAGCCTCAAAGAACCTAGACCTCAATATCAAAGAAATCAAAAGACAACTGCTTCTTCCTGTAACTTGTAAATGCACATCTACAACATACATCTACAGCATATCATCAACACATAAAGACATTCATCACACATAGAATATCATGTAGGAAAAACTACTTCTCTTATTATTAATCAAGAAATGCCTCTTTACAATGTGGGTTGATCTCAGACTACAACAGAGTCGCAGCTCTCCTCTTTTCTCTATCTATGCTACTCTCACAGACTCTCATGCAGAGCTCTCTTAACTACCTTTTTTTTTTAAAATAAGATCCAAGATCTTTTACATGAGAGGGCTCTTCGAGCTCTTCCCTCCATCTCACCTACTCTATTCAATTACATTAACTTTACATTGAATGGAATGTCTAGTCCAGATCGGGGCTAGATCCATTCTTACAACCATTTATGGCTACTTGTACCTAACGCTTGCTCAAAGGCATGGCTCTATGGCTCCACCAGCCTTACATACATTTAATACAATTTCAAATTCAAAATGTGAGAGGACTGGCGCCTCTCTTCCTTGAATGCGTTCTTTGAATGCGTTGAGTGGGTTGGCTGGCTGCCACATGGCTGGCTGGAGTGATTCTCCTGCATCAGGCCTACTGGGGGTCAAGCGATACTGAGGGACATGGTCCATTTCCAGATTCTTTCATTCATTTAAAGTCAGATATTTGGGGGAAATGGTGAGTATAATGGCTATATTCACCGCAAAGGGCACAAGGGAAGTTTGTTTGAATATTGTTGGTTTTATTCCCTTGGAATTTGTTGTTATTTCTCCCTTGGGGGTTCTAGTTCCCCTGGTGTTGGTTACCCCCAGTAGGTTGGTTCGGCTGGGGTTGGTTCTGATTCCCTCCTTGTCCAATATTATTATTATTTCAATTTTTTCCTTTCTTCTTAGCATTGCTTGACTGATGGGATGGGTTAGTTGTATTCAACTATTCAAAATTTTGATACTGCTGAATGAGAGAGGGTTGAACAAAATTAACCCCAGCATGTGCTTGTCTGTGTGGGGAAGGAATGGTCTGGGGGGGGGTAGGGAAAGGAAAGTAGGGATTATTCTATGGTAATGATCTGTAGGATGTGTAGGAAGGTGTGATGCT
>JASDQU010104494.1:150327-168442 GCA_032191745.1 Picea mariana
GAAAGGTTAAGGGGTATGGTTGTGGATAAGGGGGAGGGTTATAATAAGGGGGTCCTCCATATGCTGGTGGATATTGAGGTGTTCCATACATTGGTGGTTGTTGGAGATGTGAATTGTGGTGTGTAGTGGTACCAATCAGTCCATTCACTGAGTGAGACATCCCAGGTTTGTCTTGGTCAAATGGCATGGGTCTCAGGGCATCAGGTAGGACCGTCTACAAGTACCTTGACCGTGAGTAAATGAGTTCAAACTATTGGTCCTTGCTAATGGCTTATTCTTTAGACTGGGGGAAGGTGGCAGCTACGTCTTTGGTAAGGAGGGAAACAAGTGATTTGAGGAACCAATTGAGACATTGTTGTGGAGTAGCTTCATCTTTGCAGAGACTATGTCACTGATGCCATTCGTGAATGTGGTCAGAGATGTGTATGGCGGAGGTTTGTTTAAATTATGAAGTATTTCAAGGCCATTGTCATGACGAATTGGTAGTTGAAAGAAGGTCAAGAATGCTTTGGCCAAGGATTCAAAGGTCACATGGGACCCATATTTTTATTCTACATACCACTTAGTTGATGGGCCAGTGAGTGCACGTTGAAATAACCTTAATCTGATGAAATCATCCATGATGTTGTTTGAAGAGCACCATAAGTGAAAGGTCATGATATGGTTAGTGGGATCGTCTCTCGGTTTTCCTTCAAACTTGGGGATGTATGAAGGCAATTTGGTAGGCATTGTAGGCCATGTGGGGTTTTGAAATATAGGATCATTGGTGAGTTTAGTCATATCCGGTATGTTGAGGGAAGCCAAGTATGGCATCTGAGGTGGTGGTGGAGGAATAGTTCTGACCATGGTGTGAGTGTTTTGCATGCCTGACTCTTGAGGGGGACGAGGTGGGTTTGTACTCCTCCCTTGAGAAGAAGTTTTTCCCCTGCTTCCATGTAAAGGAGAGTGTGGGGATGTTGGACCTTGGGAAGTGAACCCAAGCAAAGTGGAACTAAGCAAAGCTGATCCCAAGAGAGTAGCACTTACAGGGGTGTGGGAAAGTACGACTGATGAGTTGGCAAGACTAGGAACTCCCCCGAGGATGGGAGGGAGATTTAGCAAGCATCTGGAACGACAGGGATTTTGTGGGTCCCTTATGATGTTCGAATAGAAAAGTGGATGTGTGCAAATGTTGATGAAAGAAAATTTAATGAACAAGAGATTTTGTATAACTTGGACCTTGACAATATATCTCACAATCATATGTAAAAAGAACAACATACATAAAATAAAGAAGCATACATGTGGTTAGGTGGATTTTCTCCGCATGGGAGAACAAAGAAAACAAATGCTGATTTCATAAAAGATATAACGTCCTTCCTCTCAAACAACACTGGACCTTCCAATAGCACTCAACAGTGGGGTATGAAGCCATCAAAAGAGGAACTAGTGAAGGATGAAGTAATCAGTTATAATGAGGGGTAGAAGGTACATATCCTGAAAGAATTGGTGATATTTCCCAATAGCCACACAAAATCCGATCAAGGCGCAATTGAAGCCCATAATTACCACCTAGGTACCTCGGTCAAAGTGTGACATTTAGATTTTCGGCCTAAGAAATGGGTCATGGGTTGGATCCTATCCAAGAGGTGGGTGCCTGAATGGGGGAACGCACAGAACAACCAAACCTTGGCCTTCGACCCTTCATGGGTATATCCATGCCTTATAGTGTAGGAACACTTGACTTGGAGGATTGAAAGTTCCCTATTTGACAACTTCTATTGTTTAAAGACGTGAGAACCAGATAATGGGGAGTTATTTAGATGTCTATGCCCAAAATCCTACCTAGACTAAAAAAATTATTTTCGCACCTCCTGTGGAGGAAAAATTAGTGATTTTTTAGAAAAAAATTTAGATGTGGTTGTTTGAGAGATTGGGGGTGTGACCCAATCTCATTGAAATTAAAGGGGAATGGATAGTTTCGTCAAGAAAATGGTGGGGTATTTCAGAATCCCTTTGGAGGAAACTTACTTCAACCTCCACGTTTCGAGATGAAAAACTATGTGAGTGAGTAGTGACTTTTGTGTGTGAACAAGTGAAAGTGTGCCAATATTTTTAATAAATTCGGTGTCACCTTGTTGCATGTGGACTTTGCTTGGTCCTTACAAGTCTTGATTGCCTAATTAACTAAATGTCGTTGGTACAACCTTGCGGAATTTTAAAGTCCCTAGAAAACTAGCATGTGGACATGTGGGTCCTTACTATTCCTTTAACTCCCTAATGTGATTTATTCTAAGAAAGATTTGAAACTATCCAAGATTTTGCATATGTGGGCATGTATGGACCCATTACAAAACCTTTAAACTTCCCTAGTGATTTAATCTAAGAAAGTAAATTTCAATCACTATCCTTTCTTTGTAGCATGTGGGCATGTATGGGCCCTTACAATTTTAAGATGTGTTTGAAGAATAAACTAAGAGGAGTCCCAAGGGGGTTGTTGTCCTCTCCTAAATATTTTTTTCTTTTTAAGGGAGATAAAATTTTCCTTCAATCTCTTTTTGTTTCTCAGGATCGCTTTAGGGCACAAGAGAAGAGCATACTCAACGATTGATATCCAATTTCTGGTCCCAATGCAAGTTTTATATGTGATGTAGAATGATTCCAACTTAACTTTAGTCAAAGAAATCCATCCATATGGAAAAATGACAAACAAAAAGAGGAAAAATAATGATTTTAACCCCTTAGTGCCTATGTTTTGACTAAGCCCTTTATATAGAGAGGGAATGTAAGTGTGGTGCAGATTAAAATATGCATGGAATCAATTTTAAGAAGGCTATGGACCCTCCACAAATCACAAAACCTTACAATGTGTAATTTTCTGAGCAGATACGTGGGTCTCATAGTAGATAGGGGCACATATGATGCCAATGTGTAGGTTGAAAGTGACCTTTGGGCGTAGGTGTGAATGGTGCTTTGTGAAGAACAGTGGGTTCAATGCACATGCATTGAAGACGTGCCTGTGGTTTGAAAAACTTGCACACATATGACACACGGTCGTGAAGAAAATTCCAAACGAAATTCTCTCAACTCAGCTTTGAATTTGACTTTTTGCAGGTTGGCTCGGGCCGGTTATGGTACCTGGATATTAAATAAACAAAAAGAAGAGATAAAATAACCCAAATGGAGTAGGAAATTGATACCTTTCCCCAGTGGAGTTGTCAATCTTTTGTAGCCCTTTTGTCACCTAAATGAGTAAGATAAGGGTGCTTACAAGCCCAGTTGGGTTAGCTAGGAAAGACAACAGTAGAGGAAAGAGTTAGAAGTTTAAAGCATAAAAGATAAGCAAAGAATTAAACTAAGAAGGATAAAGGAAATTAAACTAGAGTGCATAAGGACATTAGAACAAGAAAAAAACAAGACTCATGCCACCAATCAAAAGGATTGTATTAGTGGAAATAAAGGACCAAAGAAAAAGGGAGACATTGGGTCCCCTCTTTCTCCAAGGGAGGGCTCTTGGACCCCCAAATATTGAGCTCTTATTAAAAATAAGGAACTAAAATGAAATGGTGAAGATAATCCAAAGCACATTCAATCTAGAGGTGATATGAATGGCTAATTGAAATGATGCTAGCATGCTCTTGATGAGGAAAGAGGACCCTCCAAGAGAATATCAACAACATAACAATGCAAATGAATTCCATGAAAATGTAGTGCACCCATGGCCTCTTTTTATAGCATAACTTTGAGACATTATTCAACCAGCTTTTAGTGTGAACAAGGGGCCATTTAGGGCACCCTTAGGCCTTTGACCAGCCACCTAGCCAGATTCAACTGAGATTTAGATGTCAAATTGACTTGGACGTTGAACCAAAAGTGGGTAGGAGGCCGACCAATATCATAAATGCGTCGTTTTGAAGGATGCACGGTTTTTTACGTCCACAATCGTCCATCGTGCGCATGTGTTGTTTTTCCTTCATTTCTGAATGGCATATGTGTTCTCACTCCTTGCGTAGTCTTAGCACATGCTAATGTTATTATTGATTGTATAGCTTTGGGCCTTTTGGAAATGCATTTTTGGTCATTTTTGGTCCATGGGTGAACTAATAGATGTTTGAAGATGTTGGATTCCTGTAACCATTTGCGGACAAAATTTCAGTGATAATAGAGGGAAATAGGAATATATAATTAATTAGTAAAATTGATTTTCTAGTGAAACCGGGGGATGGGTGACATGTGTATGGGGGATATTTTTTTAAATTAATTAAATGAAAAAGGAATTTAATGAGAATTTGGGAAACAAATTACTTAAAAACTCTATAAAAAGGATGGAGGAGGAGGAGTATGGATCTCATATTTTTTCATAACGTTATGTTGTTGAAATTTTATCTTGACTGAACTTTCTCTTGTGGGAGTTGGGATACCTAGCTCAGGTAACAAGTGGTAGATCGACCTTGCGAGGTGATCTAGGTTCTAGCATCCTCTGGTATTATGTGCATGGCCCATTTTTGGCTCGAGGGCCTCAGGGGGAAGAAGAGTACCCATAGTGTTGGCTGGGAGGTACTGGTGAGGTCACATTGGATGGCAACTGGGAGCTGGATGGAGCACATGCGACAACAACCTCGGAGCCTTCGCATTTGGATAAGGTATGCCTGTTAAAGTTGTTACTTGAAATGAAATTTAATTTACACATGTTTATTTTTCTGTACTTGGTTGAAGATTTCATTGCCATGAGCTTTCTTGTACATGCATTCCTACGGTACTTATAATCCCCTTATCACTTGATGTATTCAGTAAGAACCCTTGCTATCCACTGTATCCTTTATTTATGAGTTATTGTCTCTTTGCACATGGCCAGAATGAGCCCCAGACTCAAAACCTTGCCTGTGTTCTTGTATATCCTTCCTTCATTTTCTTTATTCCTTGATTGAGCTTTATTTAATTATTTTCTCCACAGAGAAGATATGGATGTAGATTGTGCTTTTATCCTCTATTATGTGATCCTTTAAGTTATTATTTTGTGCTTGAGAAATCGGCCAAGAGACGAATTGACAGTCGTCACTCTGGTGTTTAAAGACTTAGATTCAAATGTCCTACTTTCTTGTGCATGGATAATAACTTTAGGATCATTCTCTTCCCAACAAGGAATTCTCTCCTAGGTGTTTATTCTCTCTTGTCCACCATCATTTGTTTCTCTGTGTTTGATTCTCATATTTGTGTTGATTCTTAGAGTTTCATTAGAAACCCTACCATAGACTACTATCACTTATGTCATGGCTCGAACTATAGGTTAACGATTACCTAGTTCAAGAAGACCCATGATGTCATGAGGGAAGACTGTGAAAGTCTATCATGATGATTCTAAGGGGCACACAATAAGGCAAGGGCCTTATTTCTTAGAGGCCCTTAGTCTACCATAAGATCACCCTGCAGAGTATTGACTCCAGGTGTTTTTGATGTCTACCAAGTCAGTCAAGAGGTGAGTGGCACCCTTGGAGCACATAGTGCATCCTGAAGGGAATGTCGCGCAAGAAAAACAAAAAGAGGCGAGTGGCACCCTTGGAGCATGTAGTGCGTCCTAAAGAGCACGTCTCACAAGGAAAACAAAATGAGGTGAGTGTCACCCTTGGAGCACATAGTGCATCTTGAAGGGCACATCGCGCAAGAAAAACGAAAGGAGGAGGGTGGCACCCTCGGAGAACCTAGTGCATCCTGAAGGGCACGTCTTATTTTAAACGGGTAAGTGAATAAACCTAGTTGGCCTTAAAATGATTGATGTGATAAGTAGGATTTAAAAGACAATTCCCGAATAAAAATTTCGTCCAGCCTAGTGAAATTAAAATCTAGGTTTAAGTAACACATGTGGTCAAAAATAATAATCATAATTAAACATGTAACAATAAGGGGGTAAGAAATTCAATTAAATTAATAAAATCAAATTATAATGGGGGATTAAAATTTTAAAAGGGAAATGATTGTTTTATCTACATATGCTAATTTAATTTTTAATTAAAAAGAAAAATGGGTAAATGGTTGTTTTTCTACACTTGCTAATTTGAGTTATAGTTAAAAAGGGAAAAGAGGGAAAGTTAAAAGAAATAGGAAACTAAGGGAAAAAGGGGAAACATAAATAAAATGTTTAATGTCTAACATAGTAAGGAATCTTGCCTTGGGAACTTGTTATTTTTTAACTCAACTAGGAATTTAGTAAGGCATAAGTCATTTAGGATTTGTAAGGGAATATTGGGACACCAAGGAGCATTTTTAGGAATGATTTTAGGTGGGTTAGGGAAAAATGAATAGTTAAATAATTAATGAAATTAATTTTCTGGTGCAACTAGGGGGATGGGTGACCTGTGTATGGGGGGTATTTTTCTGATTTAATTAATGAAAAAGAAATTAAATGGGAATTTGGGAAAGAAATCACTTAAAAAATCTATAAAGAGGATGGAGGAGGATGAGTATGGATCTCAAATTTATGTGTAACGTTACGCTCCTGAATTTTTGTCTTAACAAAACTTATCTTGTGGTAGTTGGGATACCCAGCTCGGGTAACGAGTGGTAGCTCAACCTTATGAGGCGATATGGGTGCTAGCGTTTCTCTGGTATTGTGTGTGTGGCCCCTTTGTGGCTTGGGGAGCTCAGGGGGAAGAAGAGTACCCCTAGCGTTGGCTGGGAGGTACGAGTGAGGTCACATCAGTCGACAAGAGGGAGTTGGATGAAGCATGCGCAAGACAATGATTCAGAGTTCTCGCATTTGGCTACGGTATACATGCATTTATTTTTGAATGGTAGATTAATATTGCTCCTCTGTTTTCATTAATGTAAGGATTATGTTTTACTCATCATTTTATAATCAGTTAACTTAGGGTCATCCCAGCCTTCGGTTTGCTACATTTGAATCGATTCCCTTGGCGAACCCAAGCCTGATTGCTATGAATTTTTTGTGTTTGTTGTATTGATTATTATGAAGAAATTTGTGTTTTTCCCTGATCCCTTTAGTCATCAATCTGTGCCTAAGCAGTCGGCTAGGAGTCGAATCGACGGTCGTCACTTTGGTGTTTAAAGACCTATAGATTCAAATGCCCTACTTTTTTGTGCATGGATGATGAGTGGAGGATAAACTTTTCCTATCTGTCTATCCCTTACTTATCTCTGCGTTGATTGATTCATGGTTGAATGGTTAGTCTTTGTGCCTTCTTGTGGATGATTTTTTGTGCATTGATTGATACATTATCAAATGATTAGTCTGGCACCTTCTGTGAATGAGTACATGCGGTTGATTTCTTAAACTCCAAAACCCCTTGCATTTCCTTGAAGGATTATCCGTGTATTCTTGATTGGTTACCTTTTCTTTTCCTTGAAGGAACAACTCTATTTTTTTTTTTGGGTAAAATCTCAGCATTGAATGGAAAACCTTTTGTGTTTCTTTCGATGATGATATACTACCTTTTTGAAGGGGTAACTCCCTTTGTTTTAATTTTTGTCTATGTTTCTTTTATGTGTTTGCGTTATTACACAAATCCCATCACTTGTTTGGTTTATTGACTGTGATTTACATTTATTGAATGCGTTTTGATGCCTAAAAAACCCTAGAATATGTATCCTATTGTTAATTAGACAACGTTCATTTATTATTTTATTTTATAAACTGAAATTTGGGTATTAGTGGACAATGTTACCACGCATTTCCTAGACAACGACTGTATATGTTTTGATAGAAATTGTTAGTGAAGTTAATAAATTTTGGCAGAAAATCATTTAACCATTATGGGTAGAATTGTAGAATTGTGTTTTTATGACAATATATCTTAATTGCATGATGGTGTTTCTTGATATGTCTGGGATTTTTGTTATGTATTGATGGATTAGAAATATCATGGGTTAGCGAATTTAATGTCTATGGTCAGTGAATTTTTATATATAATGGTGACAGAGATTTAATTACAGTGCTATGGTTTTAGACATCAACTTATTGTTTTTACACAACCACTAGTTATGGTTTTTATATGTTCTTTGGTTATGAATTTTTTTATGATAATAACACAGTGAACCCTCATTATGCAGTGATGTCATAGGCAACTTACCATTATTGCTAGACCACCTTTACCACTAATATTTTCTTGTTTTGGAATGGCAGTCGATTGGAATGGCATAAATAGAGATATTGTAAATTTCTTGATTTAAAGACAATGATTTATACAATGGACAATGATTCGGTTATTCTCCTTGTTAAAGAACAACGTGTTTATCATTAGTAAGTCTATGTTTTAATCTCTGGTTGTTGTATGACAACGAATTTTTATGTGACAACATATTTATTTGTTGGTCAGCTACCATAGACAATGCTTCCTAGTTTTATCAATCCTTAGTCTTGTTAATGTACAACAATTTTGGTAGCTGGAACTATCTTATTAATTGTTAGATGGTGAAGAAATCATAAATAGTGATACCATAATTATTAAGGTTACTTAAATGCAATGCCTTTACTTAAATGCAATGCCATTGGGAATCATATGTGCAAGGATTAGCATTGTATTGAGGAATGATTTCCTTAGTTCTGCTAAGAGCTAGATCCACATTTTGATCTGAAGATTCAACAATCAATTTACAGATCTAATGATCAATGGATTAGACATCACACTAAAAATTGATTCTCCCATGTAAATCTGTATAATTTTCAGTTATATTCAATCGATTTCTTTACATGCAACTCAAAGAAAGGAGTTGAGTTGGTGCTTATATTATTAACAAATGAGTGAATACTTTTAAATAAAGTAAGTCTTATTATTTTAGAGATTTACTATTTTAGCACATTAATAATTATGGAGAAGGATATCTCAACCACATAAAATTATAAGTTAATTAGTTAGAAGGAACATTTCATATCTAATAGATTTATAAATCTCCTAAAACATAGAATCAAACTAATCAGGTAAAAATAAATTCTATTTCACAATATGATATCATTAAAACAACTATAAATCAATCATTTCAAGCACTAACAACCATGACCAAAATTCTTTCCTATATCTCTATCTACAAGATAGCCATCCACTGATTGTTAGAAATTTTTTAAAAAGAACCTTGTTTGAGCCTTGGAAGTAGGTTATGATGTTGAGAAGCTATCACACTCTTATGGAATTTTATTTAGGTCATTCTTCCCTTGAATCATTACTCAATCAGATCATTGTAACGTCGTTGGAATCACAGTATCACTATAGCGCCCTTAACATTGTTAAGGAGTAAATGCTAAATAATTACTAACCTATGGTGACACTTTTCTCTTTTTAAACAAATGCCACTCCACATAAATCTTGGGTTATGTTGATGTTTTTATTATTTTAGACAATAATTTTTTCGATAATTTTAATCTATGATGTACATTAGTGCCTTATAATCTCTACTTAATTATAAAAAACAATGCTTTCTTGACGAACACAATCCTATTCAATTCTAGTGTGTATAGTTTGATAATGGCTCTAGTGCCTTGAAGTTGATTGATTATGATGAGTTTTGCACATGATTACCCGTGCGCTATGTTATTAGTGCACTTGGATTGATGGAATGATGAGTAGGGTGAGGTGTTTGTGTGTCTCTATTGTTATTGATCCCCAATGTTTTAGCGACCTTTTTCAATTGTATGAAAGCGCTAGTTTTGGGTCATTATTTCTGATGATGATGCGTCATGGTGTACATCGTTAACTATAGCTAATATGTCGGCGTTATGTTGTGAATGTTGTTGGTGTTAATAATGTTCCATTCTCATATGGGATGGCGTGTCAAATTTGTTTCTAGATTGTTTTCTTTGATTTCCTCCCTCAAAAAAAATAATTCTTACGTCACATGCGGTCATAATGATGGGGGTCATTATGCATGGTACTAGAGAAGGTTCAACCCTGTGACTATAAGTCACCAGGATTTCCACTATTGTAAACCCTTTAGTATTAACCTAGCGCTAACTAAAAACTTTAATGTGTCCATGTGGTGATCTCGATTAGAGGACGCCATAGAGGTTCGCAGTGTGGTCTCGTGGAAGGAGGTGTGATGCCTCCAGAAGTTCCCATGCCCTTAGAGTCTAACCCCCAAGGGAAGGAACAAGTCCTTGGACTAGATCTGATTGTTGTAATGGATGATGATGGCCTAAAAAGGTCCTTTCATGGAATGTCAGAGGCATGGATCTACTATCTGTACTAATATAAGGCCAGGGAACTTGTACCCCTGAGGGTCCACAACGCACCCTAGCCAGTACTGCTAGCTTTCACCAAGAACTCAAGAGGGATAAGTTCTCAAGTCCACGAGTGTCATGGACGGCTCAGCCATCTAGGCATGGTTGGAGAATATGGTGATGTTCTTTGCACTTCATGACTACCTCCAACTTGAAGGTCTGCATGGCGGTCTTGTAACTAAAGGGGGGCGCTCTTCTATGGTGAAAGACACTCCTACCACTTTTGAACATGGTCATCAAAGACGTGTCATGAGAATTGTTCGAGGAATGGTTTCGAGTGAAGTATCTTCTTGAGGAATTCATTGAGCATCAACTCAACAAGTTCAACGCCTTGCAACTAGGTGATCGTATGGTGCCCAAGTACAAGGCCCATTTTTGGAAATGCTTAGGTATGATTCGCAACAAAATTACAGAGAAACTTAGGGTCAATAAGTTCGTGTTTGGCCGTAATTTGAGGATTCGACTTCTACTTTGGGTACTAGGAGTAATGGACCAAATAAAGGGTGTTGGACATGTGGGGAGCCACATTACTAGCATGAATGCCCATTGGAGGGGACTAGAGCATCTGGATCAGTCAGACCCACTACCATGGGAGATTTGGGCAAGGCCCATCGGATTCATGCAACGGTGAATAACCGCCAGGTAGAGCACCATTTGACTGTGCTCAAGACATCAGGTACTATCGCTGACTAGGCCCCTAGTATTTTGATAGATCTTGGTGCTACCAAGAGTTTCATTTATGGTGCATCGCTAAAAACATTTAAGGTAAAGGAAGTCGAATGTGATGAGTTTAGATTTGTAGAAATGGATTTGGGAGCCAAACAAAAGGTTGGAGGGAAGTTTATAGACTGTAGCCTTAACCTGGGATAAATTTTCATAAGGGCCAACCTGTACATAATGATATTAGGATATTATGACATCATGATCAGTATGGACTAGTTGGAATCGCATGAGACGATACTAAATTGTAAGACAAAACGGTTGATATTGGTCGATGATGAGGGACAAAGACATGTGATTGTAGGTATTAACTAGGGATTTTCCCTGAGATTCATCTCTTGATTGTAGCTATGGAAGAGCATGTGCAAGGGACGTAATATTTATGCGATCCTTGTGTTAAACGCGAAGAGAGTAGCTGAAGGTATGGAACGTCTTCCGGTGGTGAGAGATTTTGTAGACGTATTCTTGGAGGAGTTACTTGGGATGTCACTAGAGAGGGAATTGGAATTTACCATAGACCTAAAACGAGGTATTGAACTGATAGCAAGGACACTTTATCAGATGTCCAGCCCGAAGTTACAGGAGTTGAGAATGTCACTGAAGGATTTGTTGGACCTAGGATTGATACATCTAAGTGTGTCACCATGGGGTGCGCCTATTATTTTCATTCGAAAGAAATATGGGTTATGGAGACTCTGCATTGATTATTGTCAATTGAACAAGGCAAGGATCAAGAATCAATATCTATTTCGCCGGATTGATGATCTATTTGATCACATGAAAGGCATGATGTTGTTTTTAGAGATGAACTTGAGATCATGGTATCACTAGTTACAGATCAATGAGGATGGTGTCCCTAAGACCACATTTAAGATGAGGTTGTACATTACAAATTTATTGTTTTACCTTCGGACAGACAAATTCCCCGGGGTATTTATGAGATTGGTGAATGAGGTGTTCTACAAATACTTAGAAAAGTTTGTCCAAGTATTCATTGAATATATTTTGATATTCTCTCAGATGATGGAGGAGCATCATGAGCACTTGCACTTTGTGTTACCATTTTTGTGAGAGAACAATTTTTTTGGGAAATTGTCTAAATGATTGTTTTATCAATCGAAGATTCACTACTTAGGGAATGTCATCTCCGGCGATGGTATCGTCGTGGATCCAAAAAAGGTCGAGGCTCTTATGGAATGGCTTGCACTGACAAATGTACCTGAATTGTGTAGGTTCATGGGTTTAGCGGGATACTATCGACAGTTCATCGAGGATTTCTCAAAGATAGAAAATCCAATTAAGAAATTGTAGAAGAAGAACGAGAAGTTTGTTTGAACCGAGAAATGAACAGAAATATTTTGGAGGCTCAAGGAGATGTTGAAAAAAACATCGATACTAAAGGCCCTTGACATGGACGTGGAATTATTGGTATGCAATGACACATCCAAAGAAGGCTTAGGCAAAGTATTGATGCAATACAATCGAGTGATCGCTTACATCTCGAGAAAGTTGAGAAGGCATGAGGAGAACTATGCAATGCATGATTTGGAGTTGTTAGCCATTATTTATGACTTGAGAGTTTGGAGGCACTACCTTATAGGAATGAAATATGAAATAAACGAACCACTGTGGACTACAACACATATTTACGCAAAGTGACTTGAATGCACGACAACGATGTTGGTCAGAATTTCTTACTGAGTATGATTTTTAGATTACTTACATAGAGGGAATGATGAACAAAGTGGTTGATGCACTGAGTTGGAGACTATGCATATTTCGGTGATACCCCTTTGGATGAATCTATGTGAAAATATTCTAACTTTACAACATGATGATGAATGGTACAAAGAGGTCATGGATTTTTCGGACAAAACAAAATAATGGTACCAAGATTTGAAGGATTTACGTTGGACAATGACAGATTAATGAGATTTAAAAATCAAATTTACGTACCACCAAATGACGAGTTGAGGAGTTTGATCCTAAATGAGTCTCATAGAGTAGTGTACATGGATCACCTGGGAGTCATGAAGATGACGAAAGACCTTAAAACCTTATTCTTCTGGAGAGGGATGAAGGCATAAATAGTCAACTACGTGGGAAGATGTCTAGAATGTCAGCAGGTGAAGCTTGAACATAGACATCCGACAGGATCACTACAACCACACACTATTCCAAAATTGAAATGGGAGGTCATTTTGATGGATTTCATTGTTGGATTTCCATTGACGACAAGGAGACACGACTCAATTTTTGTGGTAGTTGACACTCTGATGAAGAGTGCTCATTTTATTCCTATGTGTATGACGTATCAGGCACCTGACTTAGCTATAGCTTTAATCAGAGAGATTGTGAGGCTGCATATCTTGCCTATGAGGATTATGTGTGATCGAGGATCAATGTTTACTGGACAATTTTGGACTGTTTCCAAGAGGCCTTGGGAACCCGACTTAAATTTAGTACTACATATCACCCGGAGACAGATAGGAAGATAGAACAAATAAAACAAATCTTGGAGGAGATGTTTCACATGTATGTGATGGACCAACATAAGCATTTATAGGAATTCTTGCCAATGATAGAATTCACATATAACAATAGTTATCAAAGAACCATTTAGATGGCATCGTTTGAGTTTCTTTGCAGGCAACCCTGTCGGATGCCTTGAGTTGGGATCAGCTTGAGGATAGGGTCATGGTGGGACAGGAAGTGATCCAAGAAATAGAAGAACAAATGAAAACTATAAGACAAGGGATCAAGGAAGTGCATGATTGGAAGAAGAGTTATGCCTATGCACATCGTGTCAACCATATTGATGATGTGGTGATTTAGTATTCTTGTGGGTGAAACCACATATGAGTTCAATCAAGTTTGGAAAGGGTGCTAAACTATATCCTAGGTTCATGGGATCCTGTGAGATTGTGGAAAAGAGAGGGTCTGTGGCCTATTGACTATCCTTGCCCGATCCTTGAGGCGTATGCATGTTGTCTTTCATGTCTCTGTTGAGACATTATGTTAGTGATCCTACAAATGTTTTAACTTGAGTACCTTGCAGGTATCGAATGAGGGTGCGGTCATGGCTTAGCGAATATGCATCCTGGACCATCACATTCGAAAACTATGACATCGAACAATAGATCAGGTCAAGGTCCAGTGGGACAACTATAGTCTAAACTAGATGACCTCAGAGGACGCATATGATATGCGCCATCAGTTTCCATTTTTTTTTATAGATAGACTTATGATATAGTGATACACTTTATTTGAAACTTATATACTGTAAAATTTCGAGATGAAGTTTAAAACAAGAGGGGGTGTATGTAACATCCTGCTCTTACACACACTGAGTGAACTTATTCTTTGAGGACACTTTCTTGCAAGTGATCCAGATTATTATATTATTGGTCCCTCGATTATGATTATAAGATATTATGGATTGATGATATGTTATTTTGTTGTATTGACCTAGACAGGTGCTATTGACTAGGTCCTCCTAAGTGTACAGGACTTTGGAACTCATGGATGCAGATGCATCAATGAAACCCTTTAGACTCTGGATCGAGTCAAGGAGTGGACTATTGGGTTGAATATTGTTGGTGACATATGTACATATGATTAGATGTTATGATGATTGATTATTATGTTGGCATGATTCTTTGATGATGCAGGCTAATGATAGCTTGTCAACCAAGCTCACATGTGGAGTATAGGGGTCACACACGACAACCAGAGACTTTAAGGGAGAGACGTGATCAGCAACCCTGCCATAGCCTACTAGAACTCCCTCTGTGGCTTGAACTGTAGGTTAATGATTACCTAGTTTGAGAAGACCCACGATGCCATGAGGGTAGATTGCGACAAACTCTCACAATGATTCTAAGGGCCGCGTAATAAGTCAGGGGCCTAGTTCCTTAGAGGCCCTTAGTCTCCCACAATATCACCTAGCGGAGTATTGACTCCATCATTTTTTGATGTCTATGAAGTCAATCAAGAGGAGAGTGGCACCCTTGGAGTACGTAGTGCGTCCTGAAGTGCACGTCGCACAAGGAAAATGAAAAGAGGTGAGTGGCACCTTTAGAGAATGTAGTGTGTCCTAAAGGGCATTTCACGCAAGGAAAATGAAAAGAGGTGAGTGACACCCTTGAAGCACGTAGTGCATCCTGTAGGGCATGTTGTGCAAGGAAAATGAAAGGAGGTGGGTGGCAGCCTTGGAGCACCTAGTGTGTCCTGAAGGACGCGTCGTGATTTCAATGGGTAAGTGAATAAACCTAGTCGGCCTTAAAATGATTCATGTGATAAGTAATATTTAAAAACATTTTCCCTAATAAAAATGTTGCCCAACCTAGTGAAATTAAAATCTAGGTCTAAGTAACACATGTGGTCAAAAATAATAATCATAATTAAACATGTAACAAGAAGGGGGTAAGAAATTCAATTAAATTAATAAAATCAAATTATAATGGGGGATTGAAATTTTAAAAGGGAAATGATTGTTTTATCTACATATGCTAATTTAATTTTTAATTAAAAAGAAAAAGGGGTGAATGGTTCGTTTTCTACACTTTCTAATTTGAGTCTTAGTTAAAAAGGGAAAAGAGGGAAACTTAAAAGTAATAGGAAACTAAGGGAAAAAGGGGAAATATAAAGAAAAAGCTAAATGTCTAACATAGTAAGGAATCCTGCCTTGGGAACTTGTTATTTTTGAACTCAACTAGGAATTTAGTAAGGCATAAGTCATTTAGGATTTGTAAGGGAATATTGGGACACCAAGGAGCACTTTTAGGAATGCTTTTAGGTGGGTGATGGAAATAGAAATAATTAAATAATTAATGAAATTAATTTTCTTGTGAAACTAGGGGGATGGGTGACATGTGTACGAGGGAGGTTTTTTCTGATTTAATTAATGAAAAAGAAATTAAATGAGAATTTGGGAAATAAAATAATTAAAAACTCTATAAAGAGGATGCAAGAGGAGGAGTATGGATCTCAACTTTATGCATAAGATTGCACTGCTGGATTTTTTTATTGACTGAACTTATCTTGTGGGATTTCGGATACCTAGCTCGGGTAACGAGTGGTAGCTCAACCTTGCGAGGTGAGTTGTGTGCTAGTGGTTCTCTGGTATTGTGTACATGGCCTCTTTGTGGCTTGAGGGGCTTAGCGGGAAAAAGAGTACCCCTAGCAATTGCTGGGAGGTATCGGTGAGGTCACATCAGTCAACAAGAAGGAGTTGGATGGAGCACACACACGACAATGACTCAGAGCTGTCGCATTTGGCTATGGTATGCATGCATTTATTTTTAAATCATAAATTAATATTGCTCCTGCGCTTTCATTACTGTACTTATTTTTTGTAAGGATTATGTTTTACTCAACATTTTATAATCAATGAACTTAAGGTCATTCCAGCCTTATGCTTGCTTCATTTCAATGGATTTCGTTGGCGAACCCAACCCTGATTGTTATGACTTCTTTGTGTTTCTTTTAATGATTATTACGAAGAAATTTGTGTTTTTCCCATATCCCTTTAGTCATCATTTTGTGCCTAAGAAGTCATCCAGGAGACGAATCGACGATCGTCACTTCAGTGTTTAAAGACCTATAGATTCAAATTCCCTCCTTTTTTGTGCATGGATGATGAGTGGATGATAAAATTTGCCCATATGTCTATCCCTTACTTATCTCTACGTTGATTGACTCATGGATGAATGGTTAGTATTTGCACCTTCTTGTGGATGAGTTTATGTGCATTGATTGATCCATTGTCGAATGATTAGTGTGGCGTCTTATATTAACGAGTACCTGCGGTTGATTGCTTAAACTCCAAAACCCCTTGCATTTCCTTGAAGGAATATCCCTGCATTCTTCATTGATTACCTCTGCTTTTCCTTGAAGGAACAACTCTATGGTTTTTTCTTGGTTAAAATCTCAGCATTGAATGGAAAACCCTCTATATTTCTTTTGATGATCATCTCCTATATTTTGGAAGGGGTAATTCTCCGTGTTTTAATGTTTTCTGTGTTTCTTTTATGTGTCTACGTTATTACACAAATCCCAGTGCTTGTTTGGTTTATTGACTGTGATTTACATTTATTGACTGCATTTTGATGTCTGTACAATGCTGGAATATGTATCCTATTGTTAATTAGACAATGTTCATTTATTATCTTGTTTTATAAACTGTAATTCAGGTATTAGTGGACAATGTTACCATGCATCTCCTAGAAAACGACCGTATATGTTCTGATAGCAATTGTCAATGAAGTTAATAATTTTTGGCAGTGAATCATTTAACCATTATGGGTATAATTGTAGGACTACATTTTTATGATAGTATATCTTAATTGCATGATGGTGTTTCTTGACATGTCTACGATTTTTGTTATGTATTAATGTATTAGCAATATCACAGGTTAGCGAATTTAATGTTTATGGTCAGCGATTTTATATATATAATGGTGACAGACATTTAATTACAACACTATGGTTTTAGACAATGACTTATTGTTTTTACACAACCACTAGTTATGGTTTTTATATGTTCTTTGGTTATGAATTTATTTATTATAAAAACACAGTGAACCCTCAATATGCAGCAATGTCATAAACAACTTACCATAATTGCTAGACCACCTTTACCACTTTGATTTTCTTGTTTTGGAATGGTATTCAATTGGAATGGAATAGATAGAGATATTGTAAATTTCTTGATTTAAAGACAACGATTTATACAATGGACAGAGATTCAGTTATTCTTCTTGTTAAAGAACATCGTTTTTATCATTAGTAAGTCTACGTTTTTAGCGTTGGTTGTTGTATGACAATGCATTTTTAGGTGATAGCCTATTTATTTGTTGGTCAACTACCTCTGATAGACAACGCTTCCTAGTTTTATCAATCCTTTCTCTTGTTAATGTACATGTTGATTAAGGTTGGTTGTCGTTGATGTCAACCCTTTAAGAAAGACCCGTAGCACAAAGGTTTGGGTAATGGACCCAATAGTGTTTGATCTAAATATGACTCATTATTTTTTTTTCATGGTTGACAAGAAGTAAATATGGATGAACTCCAAAGTGGTCCCCTTATGGTGAAAGCCCTCATGGGAAGATGCTTTTTGGAGTAAGAGAACCCATGCTTAATTGTGGAATAATGAGATGAAGGGAAGTGAATTTGTCAGGTAAAATATCC
>JASDQU010104494.1:182136-213477 GCA_032191745.1 Picea mariana
TGTTTGTAATTTTATGTTGTCAATATCTAGTTGAATGAAACACACACACACACACACAAACCTACTTTGTTTTGGAAAAACACCCTCATAGATTTAATCACATTACTAATTGATTCATTCACCTTTCTCTTTTAAAAAAAGGCACATTCATATAGATACAAACATGATGTAAAAGTTTAAATGGATTGATATAATTATAATATCTTATTGCGCAAAAATGGATGTACGTAAATAGTGCTATACTCCTCCAATTGTCTAGGTATGTTGTTACTTTGTCCAAAAGATCATTAACCTAGCAGTATACTTGTCATTCACAAAAACAAAACATACAAGGCTCTAGTATCAAGAATTAGTGAGGGGATCCAACATAATAAATGTTGTTCCATCAACAAACATAATGTGTTACTCCAAAAAATAACAATATCTATATAAGCTAGAACACTAAGGATATACTCAATGTCTATGCTCCCAACATTGAATCACATATGGATCTATGGAAATTTAGGCAAATATTTATCATAATGCTACCTTCTTTCTTTGCATTTCTTGTAAAAATAAATCAACTTAATTTACCTTCGATTGTAATCCCCATAAGAATGTACTCAATCTTTCACCATATCTTTCATAGCAAGGTGCATTCATCAACATCTATGTAGTCTTCCCAAGTGACTATAATGACATGGATGAAGCTTCACTAGAAAATATTATGTAAACCATAATGCCTTCACCAGTTTCCCATGCTTATGATATACTCCAATTCAAATTATCCATAATTACATGTACCACATAAGAGATGGAAAATTCCTTATTCACTTAACACCATTTATTAAATCTACATGTGAGGCATTTGTTTTAATTTCACGGGAGAGGAGAAAAACTCCACAAAATGCAATGTTATGAACTTGGGAATTCACATGAACTATTAAATCACAAGATTCCAAATAAGGAACCTATGAATTAAATAATTTAGATTCTAATTTAGTGGCATGAATTACAAATCAATTGTCATCCAAAATGATGAGAAAGTTTTACAACAACTCACACACCCAAGACTTAATCACATAAACCTAGGAAATAAAAACATCCATATTCCATGATAGTATATCATATACTACTTGTGTATAGTCTTCAAAGAGGTTGGAATGACCTACTCACATCCATGGGAAAGAAACGAACTTGATGTGTCTTTCCTGAATAATCAATAAGCTTGACAAACAAAATTAGAAGGTAGCTAGATTTATGCAATATCTTAGCGATGACAACCATAGATATCCGATCTCAGATTAAAATGAATGGTTATGAATATAGATCTATTAGAAATATTTATTTTCTAAGGAATAATGAAATTACGAAGTAAGTATATGGAAATACAACATAAATCACGTTATCCCAACATTAAAATAACTAGGTAGCCTTTTAAATACAAAGTATTAATGGGAAAATGAATTTATGTGTGAATATAGAATACATATAATGGTTCATTTCTCATTTTAACCATGAATTCAACTACATGCAACATATCAAGCATAGCCAAGAAAAACAATAATTCATACCCAATATTTTTTTCTTGTCATTCTTAATAATCACCATTCACACACTTACATAAGAACATTAAACAAAATAATATTAGAATTTCATATACATGAATTACTACACAACCATAGAGAAATGCATTCCCAAATACACATTATTTTCCTTGGAAACCCAAATGGGAAAACTAGCTTCGGATGGATGCTCAGTTTTCATTTCAACAATCTTTGGTTACAATACAACTCATGGATCTATTTGAATCCTCACCCTTGTTGGCTAGAAAAATCCCTTTGAGCTTTAAATTACAAGAAGATATAGGAGAGCTAGGGGTGTAATGGTAAGGCAAGGAAGTTCACATTTCAATTCCCATTCCTCTCCTATTTTATTTAATTATGTGTTTGTTTCTCTCTTTGTCTCATGTTTTTACACTTGCATTGCATTTTATACTTTATCTTCATTCATTACCACGTTACATTTGTAGGTATTGAGTCTTACACTAGTGAAAATTCGTTAATTTGTTACGAAAAAATAACTAAAATTTCGATATAAACTTAATTTTTGAGCCGATGAGTACTCGTAGAAAATTTGTAGTCTCTTTCCCCACAACTAACTTTTAGCTGCATTTCTATTAATCATCGACTGGTTGACTTGATTCATCATCTTCTAATATATTTACTCGTTTATTTTTTCATTTCATTTTGTAGTGCATTTACTCGTTTATTTGGTCATTAATTGTCACCGTTTTGTACTACATTTAATCATTTAATTGGTACTTAATTATCACCATTTTGTAGTACATTTACTAGATTAATGAGTCATTAATTTTTGTGATTTTGTAGAACATTTATTAGTTTATTTATCTATTATTTTTAATCATTTTTACTCGTATATTTTTTTTTTTTTTCTTCATATGATATGTGATCGATATATTATTACAATGATGAGTTTTTTCGTATATAGGGAACATATAGTGACCATCCATGAAAGGATGCATACCTTGAATAATCAATAACTATTTATTATTGTCATTTACTTATTGTATATGATGTTTAATAATCAATAATTATATTATTAATTACTATTCTAAAAGAATGTTTTTCCGATGTTGTCCAAACATCAACACTCCGTCTCAAGGAGGGAGACATTCTGCATCATGGCAAGATTTTCTTTGAAGTATATGAAATTCACCCTAGACTCATGATACTTGTTTTTCAGTCTTGGGAGATGTCTCTCTCCCACCTGAACCTAGGAGAAACTCCTTCTGCGGCTCTCCCTCTAAGCCAATTAAGTCTCTCTAAGATCAAGCTCAATGTGGTTCTGCATGTAATAGCATATAACATATTTAGTATTTATGGTTCTTTTTCAAATCACCATGACTAGGACAAATACCACACTATGATATTTCACCACAAGTACACACCTATGAGTGAATGTCAGCCTGATGCTAATTAACACGTGGAAAACACTTCAAGAACCTTGAGTCCATATTATTCCTTGTCATGATCAAGGAAGGAATGTGTCTGGGCGCATTTACCACAAGTGCACCTTTATGATAAATGTATCATATCTTCCTTGGTATGCAACCCAACCTAGGAGAAGGTCCGTTTGATGCTAAAACATCAACATTCCCTCTTATCAAGGGAGGTATCTTTCCATAGTAGTACACAACTACTATCCATAGACACATAGTTTCTGCTAGTGATACACAACCACCATAGTAGAAAAAGTTTTTTCACACACAGAACTCCCATGTGGACTTCTAGAAGCTACTCCCTCTAGGAACACTTAGGCTCAACTCCCCATAGTTTGTGACATCAAGGTCAACTCCCTTGACATGTCGTCATGTTCTCTCCGCAAGGGACATGTCCTCATGTGCTCTCCACAAGGGACATGTCCTCATTTTCTCTCCACAAGGTACGTTGGGTTATAAGCCCATACATACTTATCCCTTCTTGCATAACTGTCCCACTTATCCCTTCTTAGATAAGTATCCTCATAGATCAACTCAACTCAATTCATAGAAGAGTATGATCTAGAGAATGTCTCTCACAAATGGCACTCCCATGTGGACTTCTAGAGGCTAATCCCTCTAGAAACACTAGGGTCAACTCCCCATAGTGTGTGACATCAGGGTCAACTCTCTTGACATGCCTTCATGTACTCTCCACATAGGATGTGTCCTCATGTGCTCTTCACAATGGATGTTGGGTTATAATCCAGAACACACCTATCCCTTCTCAGATAAGTGTCCCACTTATCCCTTCTCGGATAAATTTCATCACAAATCAACTCAAATCAGTCACAGAGGAGTACGATATGGATAATGTCTCAGGAAGCTTCAAACATCAACACTCCCTCTCATCAAGGGAGGCATTCTCTGCCACCCCAAGTCTGTCATGGAAGTACTTGAACTTCATCCTAGTTTGGTAAGAACATTAGAAACTTTATCATATGTAGGAAGGTATTGCACCATTTCTTCCTTCCTCTGCACCATGTATTGGATATAATGGTACTTGATATCAATGTGGTTCGATTTGTCAATAAACATTGGATTCTCTGACATATTCACACAACTTTGGTTACCATAATGAATAATGGTGGAATCCAACACATGTTTGGATAAATCTACAGGGAGCTTTCCAAGCCACACTACTTCATAGACTGACATACTTAATTCAATGTACTTTTATTCTGATGTGATCAACGACACAAAAGTTTCTTTCATGCTACACCAGGAAACCATGGAAGATCCAAAAGTGAAGAAACACCCAAAGGTGCTCTTTCTGTCCAATGCACTCCCTACCCAATCAGAGTCAACATATTCCTACCATATCATATCAATACTGGAAGTATATCTCAGACCCTGTCCAAATATGCCTCGTAGATATCTCAACACATGCTTTGTAGAAATCCAATGTGTTTATCTCGATTGATTCATAAAATCACTAAGTGAACTAACTGCATAGAAAATATTTGGTCTTGTTTTAACCAGATACATCAATGATCCAATCATCTTTTTGTACATAGTCGGATCAATTTCGTCAGAATTGGGAGAATACACACTTAGTTTCTTCATATTCGTCACCATTGGTGTAGCCACAGGCTTCAATTTTAGCATCCCAAACTTATTCAATATCTCAACTATGTACTTCCCCTGACTTGAGAAGATCTCATCAGTTCCTTGCCATACCTCTAGTCCCAAGAAGTAGTGCATCATACCAAGGTCTTTCATCTCAAACTTATAGGCCAATGCATACTTGCATTCGGAAATAAGACTCTTTGTACAGGTGAGGAATAAATCATCAATGTAGAGGACAAAAATAAGGAAATCACCATTAACATTGTTGTAGTATAGGCTGGGATAAACAACACTTTTGTCGAAGCCCAAAAATCATCAGTTGTCCATCAATCCTTGCATACCAAGCTTGAGGTGGCTGCTTGAGTACATATAAGGCCTTCTTCAACCTGCACACATGAGACTCCTTCTCATGTATCACAAAACCATCTAGATGCTCGATGTATACCTCTTATTCAATATATCCATTGAGAAAGGTTGTATTTACATCCATTTGATGTATTCTCCAACCCATGGATGCTACAAATGTCTCAATCAATAGGAGAAAATGTCTCCTCATAATATATTCCCTCCACCTGAGAGAATCCTCTATCAACAAATTTCATTTTGTGCCTCTCGATGCTCCCTTCAACTATGTCTTTGATCTTGTATATCCATTTGGAAGTCACTACAGACTTACCCTCAGGTCTCAGAACAATATCCAACACATCATTCTTCATGATGGATTGATACTCCTCCATCATGACATCTCTCCACACTGGATGACTAGTTGCCTCCTCATAATAGGAAGGCTCAAAATGAATGATGTGGCTCATAGCTTCAACATAAAATAAATATATATGAGATATCTTTCTCACTCATAAGGTACCATGAGGAGTTGCATATCCTTTTACCTCCTGCAAAGTCTGACGAGCCCATGTAGATCTCTTCCGACCTACTGCAATATCTCTAGGAACATCAAATGGAGTTACAAGATCAACGAGATCAATTGGATCAATTTGATAAATATCCATGTTATATCCTATAGAAATATTAAAGGATACCTCTTGTTATTGGATAAATCGGTGAATGTGGACATAAACTAATCTCCCTAGATCCACCTGGATCTAGAACAAAACAAGACATGACATGATGCTTTCCTAGGATGATACCATTGAATTTATTAGCAAAGAAGGATTGTATGGAATACCTTTATATATTGCTTCCTTATATCTCTGTTGTCCCTTCTTCACTTCGATTCTCTTGTGAGATCAGATCTATAATGACACAAACCAACCAAAGTGAAAGAAATAATTATAGATTCAATGGATGCCTAGACATGTGATGAAGGAGTAATTTAATAAAATGCTAATGATTTTATGGGAAAGAAACATGCCACTGTATCATATTATGTAAAAGTGGAAGATACAACCATATTGCCTTGATGTCACAAGTTCCCTTTCGGTGGTCCTTTGTTCCAACACACACATACACTTGCTCTGAATTTGCATGAAGATAATCCACAAGGCTGGATGGACAAATGAAGGCTTCAAGCATCAATTGTATCAGGATTCTTCACACAGTCTTCAGCCTATTCTTTTCTCAATCTTGCTTGACCTTGCTTAACCTTTTCCATGAGAAATCCATTATTATATAGGAGAATATGAAGTGGTTACTAGAATGAGGATGATCCCAGCAAATCAGAAAAGCTGGTAAGATCACAACCATTCGAACGCCACCTCACATTCTAGAAGATTCTCCTTCTAGAAACTTCATGAAACTTCTTCCTTTTCTTATCTTCAAGTGCCACCGCACCCTACCTATATAGTAGCATGTGAAAATCCCACAGGCCAGGCATAGAGTAGCTTTCAAAAATCAAGGATTTATGCACTGTGTACCACCGTCATCCTGTGCCATCATTCTAAAAATGTGCCTTGTAGGGGAAAAACTCAACCATTTTCCTCATGTGAAAGATTGTTTTGGAATCCTGAACACATGCCTATGGGGTCATCATCAGAGTGACCAAAATAATGTGTAACAGAATGCCCCCCAAAGTATGAGGCTGGAACATGTGACAGACGAAATACTTTGTAAAATGTGTGTGTGTGCTGGAAACAAGGAGCGCACCAATCAGGAACCTAGAAACAATCAAGTATCTGCATAGAATTATACCATTTCTAAGGTAGGAATTCCCATGCTCAGATTACAAGTGATTGAAATCATAAAAGAAAGTCACGGACACCAATTATACACCGTGGATCCATGTCATCACAATTCTACATAGCCACCAGAAATACACCATGGATCTATGTATTAGAAAGCATAAATCTAGACACATCCACGAGACATACAAAGTGGATCTATGTGTCAATTCAAATCATAAATAATCCATCACAACTTGGGCCAAAAATATAATATCCAGGGTCTTCAATCTCATCATCCGTAAGTACAAATCTAACCATATGATTATAGATGTTGAATTTGAACATGGTAGAAACCACTTGATTACCAGTCATTGATGAAAACTGTGAGGGAAATGACCATTGATGTCAATGACTCCCAAGGTACCTTAGTACAATCCAACGAATGTGAATAAATGAGCTGAAGATGAACACTTAATGAAATATCTCAATCAAGGACCACTGATGCGAATCCACTGTCGAGAGTGAAGAAACCTGCCATTGAGGCATGCTGACTCTAAGGTACTAAATGATTTCTAAGTATTGTTCCCAGATGATGAGTTCAAGTCGACAGGAAAAAGACTTGTCAAAGGGGGCCCTTGACGTATCCCCCATAAATGACATGAAATAAGTAACAGATTAAGGGTAGATCAAAGTATGAAAATGATTCAAAACTGACACAGGGAAGGCCAACATGGTAATAAATGACAATGCAGATGGCTGACTCAAAGGAGGGCTTGTTTGGACTTCTCTTGAACATATGAATGACATGACACTAGTCTTGGCAGCATTGAATCAAAGACGACCCAAGATATGAATTCGATGAAGGATAGATGAGAGACGAATGGATTTCCCAACCTAGATTCAAATGGTGAAGGGGGTGTCATGTTCAAGAGCAACTAATACTACCACTAACACAGGTTAAAAACACATATCTTTCCCAAATGTTTCCCCCACCATTTCTTGCGAGTACCTCTTTATTTTTACACAAGCTTGAGGAGGATAACATATGCTTGTTGATATAAGCTCATCCTTTGAACAAGTCCCTCGGAGTATTTTTAATGAACCCTAAGAAGGAGTGGTTCAGTCCCATGTGGGTCTTTAGATGTTTGTTTAATGATTCCAAAGAGAGAAAACTCAGGAGTTTTTCATGTTTATAGAGTCTGAAAAACACTTTAAAGAGAACTCTCTCAGTTCCTTTTTCGTAAAATAGTTCGACAAGACCCAAAAAGTGATAAACTATTTCCCATCGAACATTTAGTTCAAATACTTTTACGAGTGTGAACAGAACAAGGTCTCTCTGCAAGCTTTTCATTTTTATGGAGTGTGAAAAGAGCTTAAATGATACTCCATGTGTGTCACTTTTTGTTTTACCAAGACGAGTACGAAAGGATGACAAAAGTATACTCAGTTGCGTTCTCATAAATTTTCGAGCACGATAATGAACGGAGAGTGAACTCGAGGTTTTACTAAAAAACCCTAAAATGTATCGATATGTGTAACGAAGAGAAAATAAATTACAGAATAAAGATCCATACTCTGTTAATTAGGACTCTAGTCTTCTTCCTGCAAGAAACAAGACACTCACGAGACTATTAGTTTTGAGGGTTGATAACCAAACATATTTCTATAATATAAAATACTATGAAAAAGAGTAAAAAATGAAATAAATAAGAGTAGAAGTTCTTTTTTACCATTTCATTTGTATTTGGTCAAGAACTTGTCTAAAAACCCCTATTTCACCCCTTACTGTGGTAGTCGATTACAAGGAGCATAGGTGATCAATCGATGAATAGTTTCAGTGAAACCAATAAGTTCTTCAGATTCTTCCTTTTCAATGGTTTAAAATTTGTTTTTGGTGGTCAAAAATGAATTTTTGGGCGATTTTTGGGCCTGTAGGTGTGCGTTGGGGCTGCCGCAGCTGGCCAATATTGGGCCCTACATATATCAAGGATTTTCGCCAATATTGGGCCCTACTGAAGCTTAGTTGCGACGGCTGAAAACCAAAAAAGAAAAGCAAGCGTTGAACTAAAAAGAATTCCAATAAAGCTGGATAAGGGTGCTAACTGTCCTCTCTTATTTCCATGCAGGTGTTTGATTGCAAAAATGTTGGAATGGAGAGAAAGTGAACATGAATATCATGACTCTATGGCTTTGAATGATCCAGGAACTATTTATTCTCTTCGGCAATGTGGCCTATTGAAGTTTTTCAAAATCCAGGGCATGAGAGACCAACGGAGACTATTAGAGTACTTGGTATATATGTGGGATGCATAACAACAAGTATTCCACGTGGGTGTTCATGTCCTCTCCTTGGACATTGAGGATATTCACTTTCTAATGGGGATATCCCATCATGGGGCATGTGTGACTCTGACAGGGGGTCGAGGTGGTGGCTTTCCAATGAGCGAGTATATTCGTTGGCACTGTGAACCGAATGTCAAAAGGCGCAAAGGAAAAGTGTCTATATGAGGTGTGCGGGATACTAATCTCAGAACCATCCTCTTCACCATTGCACATATGGAAGGAAGCACATCACCACACATGGTGCTCCAGAATTATTTTCAATATGCCATTGAATTTTTGGGACCTCAAGTATTCAATTGGTGTGACAGTGTGCTCCGGAGTATGAAGACACAACTCACTAAAGAAAGAGAGGAGACCTAAAGCAGTTTGGGTATGGGTCCATTTTGGTGTCTTTCTTCTTAGAAAGAGTCCCTCATTTGCAGCTACAGGTAGAGTGGGGGATGCCAGCCCCACGAGACCCAAGAATGAAATGGTTGTGTGACCTTATGGCTCGACATGTAGCGGGTCCTATTATTAAGTACAATGATGCATTTTTTACCTAGTTAAGACCCTAAATATTAATGATTGATGATTATGCATATGTCGACCTGGAATTTCGGGGTGATCTTGACTTGGCTCTCCCTGAGGGATTTCAGTTGGGAGATCTAGGTAAGAAAAACATTTTGTTCTTTATAGTGTTTTGTTGTTTTTTAGGATATTATATGTTTTTTGAGTTTTCGATATAAAGACTAATCAGAGACTTTTGACTATGCATATGTAGGGTCGCATCGACCTCCGGGAACATCTTCAATTCAGAGGCGAGGAGAGGCACGTGTGGTAGCAGGGTCGGATGCCAACGACTACAAGTTGATGGAGAAGAACTTAGAAGGCTTGATGGCAGTCATCCTCGACATGTCGATCGAGGAGGTCCCGAGGCATTATCAATGCCATACTGTAGGCTTGTTCAACTCACTTAGTCAGTTACTTCGCAGGGTAGCATGGGTAGTAGTGTGCTATCACGAGCGACATCCATGAAGCTATTTTGTAGGAGACATGGGCTCTATATTTTGATATTTTGGTCCTTGGATGGAAAACACTTTTTGTGAATCATTTTCATTATATATATACATGAGTCTTCTACCAACTTACTCTGCTTTTATATGAAATGTGTAATGTGTGATTGGATTTATAAACATCTCAAATGTCTATCTAACACATAATTATCTAGAAAATCAGTTAATGTATTTAGACATCTAGCAATGTGTTGATATTCAATATAATCAAAATAATGTTCCAAGAGGTGAATTCATAGATATACCCATAACAAAGTAGGACTTCAGATAGTGTAGAAATTACTTAACTGGAGAACTACTAGTTGTGAATCAAGTTGTACAATGAAGTGATGAATCCCAAGTGCGATAACATTAGTCAAAAATTCAATGATTGCGCTATATTCTGAAATATTATTGGTTGCACGACCGAGGTAAACACCTTGTAAATTGATAAGTTCGTTGGTGGGTGCATAGATTGCCCAGGCAACATAAGCTAAGTTTTGAGTACTATGACTAGCACCATCAGCGAAGCCAATACAGGTTAGAGAAAACGTCAACATATGGAAACCAAGCACAACGCAAGGTATGTAGTTGGGGGTTGAAACCAAATAATGAAAAATAAACAAAAGTAACACACAAGAGTATGGTACAGTAAAAGTACAAGCACTCATGCAGAGACAGTCTACGCATAGTAATTCTTCAAGTAAAGACCATTTCTAGGTTCACTAAAAGGAATGCCATCATAATCTACTAACTCATAAGCTCCCTTCTCTAACACTCGTTTGACGATATATGGACTACGCCATATAGCTTCGAATTTTTCAGCTCCTAGTAGATCACGATCTTGTTCATAGAGTAGAACTAGATCTCCCTCAGAGAAAACACATGGCTTGACATGTTTGTCATATTGGGATTTTATGCATTTCTTTTGGGTTTCAATAACTAGGGTGGCATCACAATGGGTCTCATGTAATTGCATAAGATAAAATAGACGTTCCTCTTCAGCAGAGGTGTTCAAGAGAAGTTCAATGACTAGATTCAAAGATGGTATTTGACATTCAATCAAGAGAACAAATTCAATGTCGTAAACTATTTGAAAGGGGGTAAATCCCGTAGCAGACTTCACAGACGTCTGATAGGCCCATGATGCCAGAAACAACATTGTGTTCCAGGTGGTCTTATGGATTCCTATTATTTGAAGAAGCATAGTGATAAGGATTTTATTTATTGCTTCAACTATGTCTTTGGCCTATGGATAGCATGGGATTGAGTTGTCATGCCGAAGACCCAACTTGGCAGTAATTTGATACATCATAAAGTTTCTAAAATAGCTATTGAGATCAGTAACGATAACTTGCGGGATCCTAAAATGAGTAATAATATGATTAAATATGAAAAGGGTTGTAGTTTTCCCAGTATTGACGAAAGTAGGCATCGTCACAACCCATTTTGTGAAATAATCCATGGCTATGATAATGTATCCATGCCCCCGGACCGAGTGAGGGTTACAGGTCATAAAATCAATGCCCCATTTCGCGAAAGGTCCAACAGAAACTACAGGGTGTAAAGGAGAAGGATGCAATCTTATCTTGTTGTTGTATGTTTGGAAACCATGGCATTTTTGGACGACAATAATACAGTCTTTGAATAAAGTAGGCCAAAAATACCCTGCTCATAAGATATTTTTTGCAGTAGCATACCCAGACATGTGACCACCACATGCTTTAGAGTAGGAGTCATGAAAATATTTCTCATCTTCATCATAGGTGAGACATCATCAAAAAACAGAGTCAACCCCACGATGATAAAGAGTGTCACCAAGGATAATATAATGACGGGCTTGGTAATATATGTGAAGATGGTCAGTGCTAGACAAATTGGGCCGGAAATTCTAAGTTTGGAGATAGATAATGATATCCCCATACCAAAGGTCATCAGAACTAATCAGAAAAAGGGATTTGTCGAGTAAAGAATCCTCTGTTACATTGTTTGTCTCAGTGCAGGGAAAGTCATATATCAGTTCAAAAAACACCAAGGATTTCTTAGACTTATCACGTTCAAATTCTAATTCAAACTCCTGGAGAATTACTATCGATTTGGAGTATCTTCCCCCTAGCAATTGGCGTGTAAGAATGTGTTGCATGGGGTTGCAATCAGAAATTATAGTGGTCTTGCATAGTAAGATATAGTGACGGAAATGTTGGACAACTTGAACAGCTGCCAAGGCCAGTTTCTCAACATGTAAGTATTTGGCTTCGGTAGTCGTGAGACTCCAACTCAAATAATAAATGACATGTTCATTGTGTGGATCATCTTCTTGGACTAAAACAATGGCAATGGTAGATTCCAAAGAAGCGAGATAAAGGAAATAATATCGACTATAATCAGGCAGGAAAATTAATGGGGTATGGGTTAAAGTTAGTTTCAAAGCTTCAAAAGCTTTGTTGGAAGTGGAATCCCATACGAACTCAGAACCTTTCTTGAGCAGTCGAGTAAATCCAAGAGTTAATTGAGCATAGTTTGGGATGAAACGATGTAAAAAAATTTCCTTCCCTTACAAACTTTGAAGCTGACGAAGTGAAGAAGGAGGAGGGACATTGAGGATCACCTCAACCTTCAAAGGATCGCCCTTGATCCCTTGGAGTGACATGATAAAACCTAGAATTCGGTCGGACTCCACATAGAAAACACATTTGTGTTGGTTTAAGCGTATACAATAGAACCGACAACGAAGGAAAATGGCTCGGAGGTGTGTCGAATGGTCACTATGATGCATGGAATGCGCCGGTAGGTCATCTAGATATGGTTGTCAAATGTGCTTAATATCATGAAAAGCATAAGACATGGCACATTGAAAAGTCACACCGACATTCTTTAAACTGAAGGGTAGTTTCCGGTAGGCAAAGGTGGCCCAAGGACAAATAAAACTAGTTTTGTGTTGATTCGCAGGCAAGATGTTGATTTGATTATAGTCGGAGAAACTGTCCATTAAAGAGAAGATTTCACTCCCAGCACAATTGTCAACGATCTGGTCGATGAAGGGGGTGGGAAATTTGTCCTTAGGACAAGCTTTATTTATATCCCTATAATCGACATAGACATGGATCGTACCTTGTTTCTTGTTGACTGAAACAAGATTGGATACCCAATAAGTTAAAGCTACAGGATAAATAAAGAAATCTTTAAGAAGCTTTTCTACTTCAAGCTTAATAGCAGCTGCTTTACGGGGGTGGACTGGAAAAATTCTCTGTTGGATTGGTCTAGTGCCCAGGTACGTCTTAATTTCGTGTACAACAATATCAGGGTAATACCCAACATTTCTTCATAGCTCCAAGTGAAGATATCAAGAACTCTTGGAAAAGTTATTTATAGGCAACAACCTCATCAGTAGAGCATGAAGCTCTCATGTGAACATTTTCAACAACTCCATGTTTAATGGATATGTCGAGGGGGACGGTGAGAAAAATATTACTTAAGTTCCCTTCATATAACACGTCGTGTGACGACTTGGGAACAAAGGAAATGACAACAACGGTTGATGGAGTCGATATCCATTGGTAACTCTCAATGGTGTGTTGTTTGAGGAAGATAATGGAACGATGATGTCCATCATCCCAAGGGGTTTCTTCTTTCGACATAACTGAAATAATCATCTCATCTATGGGAAAAACAGTGTGGAGTGGGTCAAGAGATGAATCACCTAGAGAGGGAGTGAAAGTGGTTGTCGATTGAATGGCATGATAGGCAAATTCAACTGGACTTAAAGGCATTTGGTTGTCGTAGTGAAGATAATCACCAGTTTCGAGTATGATCCACGAGTCGGAAGACAGGTGATTTTGGTGAACCATGGAGGAAATCATGTTGATCGAGGCAACCAAAGGAGTTGGAACATCGAGACGTGGGATCAGGAACATGCCAATCATAGTGGAACATTTAATTAGGCACACACCAACGTTCTCATACCCAGGCAGTGTCTTCGTGATAAAAGGTGCATTGCTAGTACGGGTGTCAGAGTTGAAAAAGGCTAGATGGTCGACAGTGATGACCTTTCCCTGATGTGGAAAACATAAAACATGGAAAAGGGTAGACACAACGACCCGCATCACATCAATCCAGCTATGGCTAAGTAAGAGGTTATAATCGAGAGGTGTATCAAAGACCTCAACTTCAATGTTGATCTATTTTCCTTCCAACTTAATAGACAATGAAGGAAGTACACTGTAGGGTTTAATGCCAAAGACATTGAAGGCTTTAAGTGTTTTATGTGATTCAGTAAGAGGAGGAGAGCTTATGTCTTTCCAACTGGCAATAGACATTACACACATGGAGGAAACCTCATCAATAATAATCCTACAGATGTTCTTGTCGGAGACAACAACTTGTATTTGGAATGTTAGTTGAGGGAAGTCTCGGAATGTGATCTTCAAGGTCAAAAATATCAAATTTGTATCTGTAGGATCAATTCCACCAATAGCCTTTAGTAGTGCCTTCTGTTGAGAAAGGAAAATTTGAAGGAATTCGAGAGATGACATAGCAGAAGGTGCTTGTGCCAGATCTTCTATAGTACTGTATTTCTAGGAAGCACGTGCATGAGGGTTGAAGGTAGACTTTCAAAAAAAAACCTTTGGGGGAGGGCGAAGAACTATATCAAGACTCAGTCTTTCAAGATGAAGAGGACCATTGGGAGGTGAAGTTGAAGGAGGTTGTTCAACCAATGAAGGTGGTATATCGTCAACCTTCTCCTTTGAGGAAGAAAAATCTTTGGCTCAAGTGGTCAATATAACATCATTCTTTCTGGAATCACCAGTACACATGAGTACATAAGAAGTGGTGGAGGGAGAGGATTGGTCATGGATGACCAGTTGGGCCTGCTTTTTAGAAGGGAAAGGTTGAGACAAAATGACAGGAGTGGGAGGTTTCGTGGTCCCTTGGAGGAACTTAGTAACCTCGACACGTCTTGGAAAATCTTTCGTATAGTGATCGTCACCATAGATAAGAAAAGGGTATCGAGGTTTGCACTTATCCTTATCATCAGCAGGTTGGTTTTTGGCTTTCTCAGACTGCGGGTTATTTTTGTCCTCCTTATTCCTACCCTTCCCTTTTTTAGTTTTATTCTTTCCGGTAGGGGTAGATTGAACAAAGTTAACCTCAGAGGTTTTTTCGATGGGAGGAGTAGGAGACGAATCATTTTGAACATTGGAATCATTAGACTTGGGGTTTGTGGGAGAGGCTTGCGTATTTTGAGGTTGAGGATGGAAAGTTCCAATCACACCATCAGCCCCATGAGAAGTAACATGGGTAGTAGAAGGGCGAGGTGCATCAGGGAGTATGTCGTAAAGAGTACCCATCTCTGAATAAATGAGGTCGAGATATTGAGCGTGAATCATAGTCTGTTCCTCAGTGACAACTCCACCCATGGAGATATCATGAGAGATATCATTCACGAATGATTTTGTGAACCACTCTACCAATAACTGATCAAGAAGATCGAGTTTGTTGAAATATCATCTTCATCTCCACTCATGAATGTGATCAGAGATGTGAGTGGCTTTAGTTTGTTTGAAGGAACTCAAGATCTCGGTTCTTGTTTCATAATGGATTGGTAATTGATAGTGTGTAAGGAAATCCATGTCCAGGGTATTAAATTCAGTGAAGAAATCTCATGGTAGTTCTATATACCAATTTGCAGCCGAACCCGTGAGAGTTCGTTTGAAGAGTTGTAACTGAATGGAATCATCCATCAAAGAATTGGATGAACGCCAAAGGTGGAAATTCATGACATGGTTGTTCGGATCCTCTCCCGATTTACCGTCAAATTTTGGGATGTCGGACGGTAATTTGGCTGGTATCACGGGCCAGTGGGGAGAATGCAGGATAGGATCATTCAAGATTCTAGACAAATCAGGTAGATCCAAAGTGGATAACAAAGGTAATTTTCTATTCACAAGAGGATACTGGTGACTTTGGGGAGGGAGTCTCGTCGGTATACCAGCAGGACCATAAGCAGCCTGAATGTGAGGTGAAGGTCCTAACAGATTCATAAATGTGTGCAGAGGCATGTAACCCATAGAGTTGTACTAATTGGAGATGTTCCCTTGGGGAGGGACACTAGATTGAACGTTCAAACCCCAAATGGGATTGGAAGAACCGATATATGAATGGCCTAAACTAGGGGGTATAAAAGAGCTAAATTGAGGTTGTATCCCCCCAGACGACTGTGGATTTCCTTGAATAAGAAGAATCCAATACTGGGCTAGTGATACGGGGATATTCTATCCATATTGTGGATTATATCCTCTGAGTGGGGGTTTTCCTCCAGATGAGGTTGATGCCTCAATTTGGGTTTGACCTCCAAATTGAGTTCCCCCCCCCTAGGTTATATTTTCCCCCAATAGGAATTCGATAACCAGAAGTGAATAATGGAGTAGAAGTTCCAAAGGTGGTAGAGCCAGTGGGTCTGAATCCTCTTATAAAAGGTGGATAAGACCCTCCATAGAGGAACTGGGATGGTGTCAGAATAGAACCAGAACCAACATTATCCCTAGGAGGAGTAAAGACTCCAGGAGCTCTAGATGGAACTTGGGTAGGAATGGGGATAGAAGCATTCAAGACATTATACCCAAGAGGGAGTGACGGGAGTTATCTAGACGAATGTGGTGTACCAATAGGAGGTTGGCTAGCCACCGTGTTCCCAGTGGGGATAATCATAGTGTTTGGAACTGTTGTGGAATGGGCCTGCTGAAGAGGGATAGTTGAGCTAGGAACAACCTCTGAACTAGTGAAGAAATAACAAGTTGTACTATTAAAATGATCTAAATGTATTGTAAATGTAGTAGATGTTTCGGGTGGTTCAAAAATGACAGGTATCTCAGCTTCTGCCTCTGATCCGGGAGGGTTCCATATAGAAGTCGGAGTTCAAGATATGTTAGTGGTCCAAAAAGGATCCTCATTTTCAAGGCCAACAAGGATTCCAGTTGGTATTCCATAAGTGTCAACAACAAGTTCTTTGGATGAGTTTAGTCGAAGAATAAGTCTCTCGTATCTAGGAGGTAAGCTTAAAGCATCCAAAGAATCAGAAACGATTTGAAATCTTTCTAAAGAGTCAGTTCTCTCTACTTGTGAAGGTATGTGGTGTTGGATCTCACTCTATTGAGGAGATTACTTTGGTGGATTAGGTATAAAGGGTTGGGAAACTTCTCGATCTTTCATATGTAGTCCTTGCATCCTACGCGAATGACGTGGAGGGTCAATGTTGGCTGAACCAAAATTTTTATGGAAAAAATCTATGGCCAACTATGTAAAGAAACATCACTTTCTAGTAGAATATAGGAATCAAAACCAAGAAAATAAAACCTTCTTGTTCTGAATTCACTATTTAGTGATGAAATCCAATGTCGCAAAGTCAAGACAAGAAGGGGTTGGGCTAGGGTGGAAAAGTTACGTTGATGACCTGCTTAACGGACTTACACCCTGGTGAAATCTCCCACAAATAATCATGGGTATACCCTCCAAGGAACCCGAGTGAGTCTGGCCAACGTCGATTCCAAGTACTGTGAAGACTTTCCCCTCCACAATCACCTTGTGTAAGACCCTAAGAAGATAGGCAACTAAGGCTACCAAAAACAACAATGATGTCTAGGGAGAGAGTCGACAGTCCGATCTATGTGAAAGGGCATGGTATCTAGCCCGAAATCAAATTGAGAGGCTTCCACTCATAATTGTGGGTATACCTTCAAGAGACCCCCATAATACGTGCAATCTCTACACCAAAATCAACAAAGGAGGATGAGTAACTCTGTCGATCCCAATGCGACCTCGGGTTTGACCCTTGTGTGAGAAGGGCTTCCTAGGACAAAATGTTGCAAATGGAATTTTACACTCCCTATCACAATATTCTATTGTGTGTTTTGTGCTTTGGAGAGTGTGTCTCACTGCCTATTTCAAAGCTCTATCCTAGCTAATGTTGGTGTAAAAGAGCCCTAGAAAAAACATTACTAGTTAAATTTTAGATTTTCACAATATTTTTAAAGGCTGGCATTACTCAAGAGGGAGACAGGAATGAAACTGATGTTGTGTAATACCTTGACCCAATAATATGAAAATATAAATGGATGATGAAAATTTTCTTTCAATGAATTCTATCTACAACAGGGAGAAGGTGTTTTTGGAATAATGTAAACTACGAAATATACTTTCTTTTTCTTTAAATGAACACAATTTCAAACAACCATTAAACAATGAAGTTCTTTGATGTATCTTCTCTTAAATGCAATAAATTTTCTTATATATTTTATTCAAAAGAATGGATAACTTCAAATTATTCCTTTCTAATACCATACCAAGGGCATGGCTGAGAAAAGACAAGAAATCCAAGAAAATCTATACCTTCAACAAGCACCCAAATTGAACTTTCAATGAAGACAAAAAATAAAAAATGACAAGAAAGTATTTCCTCAAGTGAAAATGAAGAGACAACTTCTCAGTCATCAAGCAATCCAGAATGCGTAATCAATACAAAATTTAAAATCCAATCCAACATTTTTAATCGAACAAGCAATCAGATACAAGCTCAGAGATTATACCCTTGTTATTAAAAATAAAAAATGAAAATTGGAAAGTGACTAAGAGAGGCGTTTGATCTCCAAAAACAAATCAAAAGCAAGTCAAATGTTTAAAATCCTTTCTAGTTGGTTAAAGCACAAACTAGTCACCAACAGAGGCTAAGATCCAACTTAAATATTTCACAGATGCCATCACAGGCTGATAGCATATCTTAGTGTGGAAATCAAGAGTTTCAGCGGGCTATAAACGGATAGGGTGTGGAAATATCACATTGAAGAAAACAACCAGGGTGCGGAAATTGGAGTTTTCTGCAGGCTATGTATAAGTACAGTGCAAAGGTGTTTGTAAATCAATAATTTCTCAAAAAAGGGCAAAGAATCTAAGTGGATTTTTAAATCCAAAGAGTCTGAATGGATCTCCCACAGATTCAGATATTGATTTCAAGTGAAAATAATAGGTAAAGAGAAAATGGCCAAACAACAACCACAATCATGTCATACCCTCATGGAGTCGCCAATTTTGTTATTGGATAAATCGGTGAATGCAGAAATAAACTAATCTCCCTAGATCCACATGGATCTAGAACAAAACAAGATAGGACATGACACTTTTCCTAGGTTGCTACCATTGAATTTATCACCAAATAAAGAGTGTATGACATACCTTTATATATCGCTTCCCTATATCTTTGTTGTCCCTGCTTCTCTCCGGTGATCTTGTGAGATCAGATTTGTAATGACACAAACCAACCAAAGTGAAAGCAATAATTGTAGATTCAATGGAGGCCTAGACATGTGATCAAGGAGTCATGTAACAAAATGATAATGATTTTATGGGAAAGAAACATGCCACTATATCATATTAAGTAAAATTGGAAGATACAACTAGATTGCCTTGATGTCGCAAGTTCCCTTTCGATGGTCCTTTGTTCCAACACATGCATACACTTGCTTTGAATTTGCATGAAGATAATCCACAAGGCTTGATGGACAAATGGAGGCTTCAAGAATCAATTGTATCAGGATTCTTCACATATTCTTTAGCCTATTCTTTTCTCAATCTTGCTTGACCTTTCTTAACCTTTTCCATGAGAAATCCATTATTATATAGGAAAATATGAAGTGGTTACTAGGATGAGGATGATCCCACCAAATCAGAAAATCCAGTAAGATCACAACCATACGAACACCACCTCAGATTCTAGAATATACTCCTTATAGAAACTTCGTGAAACTTATTCCTTTTCTTATATTCAAATGCTGTTGCACCCTGCCTATATAGAAGCATGCAAAAATCTCACAGGCCATGCATAGAGCAGCCTGTAGAAATCAAGGATTTCCTCACTATGTACCACTGTCAGCGTACAACGTCATTCTAAAAATGTGCCTTGTAGGGGAAGAACTTAGCCATTTTCATCATGTGAAAGATTGGTTTGGAATCCTGAACACATGCCTATGGGGTCATCATCAAAGTGACCAAAATAATAAGTAACACCTCCTCCTCAAAGGTAACATCTCGGAGCATATCCCTAACTTACATTAGTTTATACCTAGCCTAGACTCCTAGATTTTGGTTAACACATTCATTTACACTTTATTTCACCTAATTTGGCCACATAGAGAAGAAAGACACCTCATCCCTAGATTTTAGAGAAAACTACTAATTTTAGATCAAGACTCAACTTCTGGTTCTTGATTTTCTTGATTTTTCTTGATTTTCTCGATTTATTCTTGATTTTATTGATTTATTCATAATTTATTCCAACTCCCCCATGAAAAAACTCATCTATTATTGGGGAATGTGCACTTCCTCTTCGAGTGAGAGATTTATTCCTTAATTAATGATTTTTGCTGTTACTATTATTAGTAACTACTATTTTGGGTCATTTAAGTGAGTTGGAACTACTTATCTTTTCAGTTAAGTGAGCTACTGTGCATCACTTAACTCTTGTGTACATTAATGAGTGTGTGACATGTAGCTTTAGTGGTCTAGGTCTAATTATGTGGTCTCCCTTAGCACATATTTTAGCTATTTATAGCTTTTTTTTACTAGAATTTCTATGTTGGAAATTCTATATATTCACCTCCTCTCTTCTTTTTGATGATGGTTTCTCATGTATATTCATTTTTTATTAATACAATTCTCTAATTTATGGAGCAAAAAATTTCTCTCATCTCTTGAATATCAACAAATTGTTTGTGTTCAATTTAACTAGAATTCTAGATCTATCGGTGTTTATGTAGGAATTCTACATGGTATCAGAGCTAGATTGAATCTAGTGATTGTACACAACTTTATTTGTAGGTATAGATCATCAGGAGGCACAGAAAGTAGCAATGGATCGTCTCTCTCATCCCACAAAACTCATTCTAAATCCTTTCAATTACTTCGAATGGAAGACATAGATCTCTTTGCTCCTCCGAAGCAAAGGGCTTTACCAGGTAACAATGGGAACGGAGAAAGAACCGACTTTTGTAGTGAGAAGATAAATTATTTCAATAAATTAGATGAATCAATTGGTTTTATATGCCTATCAATTTCCATAGATCTCCTCTTTCATGTCAGTGGAGCCACTACTCCCAATGTGGTCTGGACCACATTGGAAGGACTATTCGGCAAGCAGGATGCAATGAGAGTGCCTCAACTGGAGAATGAACTCATATCCCTAAGTCCAATTCATTTGAGAAACCTGCAAGAATTATTCACCAAGTTCAAATCCCTCCTCATTGAACTTAATGCATGTGGAGTCGCGAAAGGGGAAGAACAACTCATCCTTTCAATTCTCTCGAAACTAGGCCCTGAATATTCCGTATTTGTGTCGTCTTTTCAAGCATCTAAATTGACTCAGGAAAAATGGAAAATGCCTCCATTAAATGATTTAATTGAAACATTGACTCAAGATAAAGCTAAGTTAGTCCAAATTTGTGCCATCAAGTGTTCCAAGAACCAAGTACTTGTGGCTACTAATGCTCCAAAGAGTAATGGAAAAGACAAGGAAAAAGGAATGGGTAAATTTCCTAAATCGAAGAAGGAGAGATTCACACAATCTTTAGAGAACTATTCTGAGCCTAAGGGTAAGAAGAAGAAGAAGGAAAGAACACTTTGTAGCTACTATTCCAAATTTTTTCATCCCGAAGAAAATTGCATGAGGAATACTATTGATGAGATGGCTAAGCAATTGCAGCAGCACAATCTCACGGTGCCCGAAAATGCAAAGAAGAAAGATGATAATAGAACGGGAGGGAGAGCACGAGATGGTCATGATTTAATGGCTGTCACATTCACTCCATCATCTTGTATCCTTGATTCAAGTGCATCAAACCATATGGCTGCATCAAGAGATAAATTTTCCTCCATTGAAGAAAGCACCAGATCCCCAATTTAATTGGGAGATGCCACACCCACAAAGGTGTGCGAAGAAGGAATTGTTGATCTTGAAGGGGGATGCTTCATAAATGTGATTCATGTACCCTCATTGTCTACAAATCTTCTCTCAATATATCAGATCACTCATTCCGGCTCTGGAAGGAAGGTGGAGTTCACTCCGAATTCCACAGTGATTATCGACATTTCCACATGCTCACAACTTGCACATGGAATAGCAGATCAAGGTTCTCGTTTGTATTTCTTCTCCCACTTTGTTCCTAAATCTATTAGCATTGTATTTTTTTCACAATATAATGATATCAGAAGTTTATGGCATGAAATATTTGGCCATCTAAACTATAATTACTTGCATCAACTCAGCAAGGAAAACATGGTAGAAGGATTGCCAACTATTAAATTCACAAGCGGTGTATGTCAAGGATGCATTCTTGGCAAGCATCCAGAGAAAAAGTTTGACAAAGGGAAGGCACAGAGAGATTCTTCAACACTTGGGATGATTCATAGTGACATTACAGGCCCATTCCCATAGCCTCCAATCATTATACAACTACAACACATAGTGCCATATACACCACAATAGAATGGTGTTGCGGAGAGGAAAAACTGATCCTTAAAAGAGATGGAAAATTGTATGCTACAATCGAGATCATTAGCTCCCAAGCTATGGGCTGAAGCTATTCATTGTGAAACATACATTCATAACAAAGTTCCTCAAAAATAACTCAAAGGCACCACTCCTTTTGAATGTTGGACCGGTAAGAAACCGAAAGTGTTGCACCTTCGTATTTTTTGTTCACGAGCATGGGCTCACATTCCGACAGATAAGAGGAAGGCTTTGGAGCCTCAATGTGTTGAATGCATATTTTTTGGATATATTGAAGGTGTCAAGGATATATATTGTTGGAATCTTACATTTAAAATTTCATTCTATCTTGAAGTGTGATGTTTGAAGAAGAATCACTGCATGATTTTTCAGAAGACCCTGCCGAGGAACTGCTTATTTTCACTGATGAGGAGGAGTCAGAAAATTCTTTGAGCATGTAAAAAAAGACATCAAAGAAGCCTTTAAGGTATAATACAGAGGATTAGGAGCATTTCATGGCTGCTCCAACTCATTTTCCAACTTGAGCAGAGAAAACCCTGCAAGATGCGAGTGAACTAGTTAGTGATCCTACGGATACAAGAAGAACTAGATCATGGTATTTTTGGGGCTCCTCAAGACATGGATGCCACATAAAATTTTCTTCTGATACATTGCTATATGTCACTTGTTTTAGATCCAAATTCACACTCTGAGGTTGCAGACATCTTCACCAAGTCCTTCATTGAAAAGAAATTTTCAGAATTGAGAGTTATGCTTGGAGTGGTGGAGACAACTGAGTAGGTCACTTTTGACCACTCAGCATTTTTTTTTCCTCTTTATTTTTTTGGGGAGGGGGGGGTTTCCCATGAGGATTTCCCTCTTTCCTCTTTTCATGAGGAATTCTTTTATGTAATGAGTACCTAAAATGGCTAAGTTGTCGGGACTCAATTTTTTTGTCATTACAGTTAGGCTTAAGGGGGGGTGTTGGAGCATATCCCTAACTTACATTAGTTTATACCTAGCCTAGAATCCTAGATCTTGGTTAATAAATTAATTTACAATTTATTTCACATAATTTGGCCACATAGAGAAGAAGGGTGCCTCATCCCTAGATTTTAGGGAAAACTGCTAATTTTAGATCAAGACTCAACTCTCGGTTCTTGATTTTCTTGTGTTTTCTTGATTTTCTCGATTTATTCTTGATTTTCTTGATTATTCATGATTTATTCAAACTCCCCCATGAAAAAACCCATCTATTATTGGGGAATGTGCACCTCCTCTTTGAGTGAGAGATTTATTCCTTAATTAATGATTTTTGTCGTTACTGTTATTAGTAACTACTATTTCGGGTCAGTTAAGTGAGTTGGAACTACTTCTCTTGTCAGTTAAGTGAGATTAAGTGAGATAATGTGAATCACTTAACTCTTGTGGAAATTAATGAGTGTGTGACATGTATATTTAGTGGTCTAGGTCTAATTATGTGGTCTCCCTTAGCTTATGACACCTATTTTAGCTATTTCTAGCTTTTTTTTTAATAGAATTTCTATGTTGGAAATTCTATATATTCACCTCCTCTCTTCGTTTTGACGATGGTTGCTCATGTATATTCATTTTTTATTAATATAATTCTTTAATTTATGGAGAAAAAACTTTTTCTCATCTCTTGAATGTTAGCAAATTGTTTGTGTTCAATTTAACTAGAATTCTAAATCTATCGGGGTTTTTGCATGAATTCTACACCTTGTAGGGGAATAACTCAACCATTGTCATGTGAAAGATTGGTTTGGAAGCCTGAACACATGCCTATGGGGTCATCATCAGAGTGACCAAAATAATGTGTAACACCTCCTCCTCAAAGGTAACATCTCGGATCACCTCAATCTGTCTCTGACAAGCAATGTACATCTGGTATGCATTTGAAGTATCATTGTACCCCACAAATGTACCCTTTATTCCTGAAGGGTCTAGCTTGATCATTTTCTCCTTATGTACATGCATGTATACTGGAAACCCAAATATACTAAAGTGTCCAACCTCAGGCTTAACTCCAGTGAAGGCCTCCTAGAGCATCATGTTCCTCAAAGTCTTATGAGGACTTCTGTTCTCAACACACACTATAGTCATGGATTCCTTTTCCCACAAAAAATAAGTAAATGTTGATCATTCTAAGTCATCTTGGACCATATTTGATATATCGAGGTTCCCTCATGAAACCAATGTCTCTAGAAGCTGAGAAACGTCAACACTCCCTATAGATATGGAGGTGACTCCTCCTCTATCTCTTCTCCCATTGACACTGAAGGTAGTTCTTCCTCCTTCTTTGTAGGTAACTCATTATCTTCTCCCTCTAGATGTAGTACCGCCTCCCTCTCTGGGAGTTCCTGTACATACACTGAAACTGCTACCATACCTTCTTCTTAAACATCTCATGGGTTGACTCATGTACTAGGCCTGCTACACCTACTCCCTCTGAGTCTTATAACGTGTTTCCCTCCTCTACTAGATCTACCATATTTGTGCTACAGTCGATCTTGACTCATTGTATCCATGATCATTTTAACTGTCTCTATTATCTGGCATGCTCCTATCCTAGGATGTACATTTCTCCTAGAGACTTCTTGTCTCTAAGCATCATGTCAGGAAATGTGTCTCCTTGATAACATGTTGGAAGGTCTTTCCCTCCAAGTTTTCCTCTTGTGATCATCATTATGGCTCCTTCTCAGAGATATTACTTGTGACCTTACCGAAACAAGAAACAAGAACAAAAAAAGCATCTCCTAGAGGAGATCAATTTATCTTGTGCACAACTATATACAGTGACCCTCCAAATAATATGTCTTCTACTATGACCAACACACATCCATCATATACTCGATGTTATATGGATACCAACACACTTGCATCATATACTCGATGTCATATGGCTACCAGCACATATTCAACATATATTCTATGTCATATGGCTACCAACACACATCCATCATATACTCGATGTCATACAACTAACCATGTTGATTTTCTAGTGTTAAATTAAACAAGTACAATTTTTTACAAGTGGTAATTACTTCCAATGATATAGGATATTACTTTAGTAAACACTAGAACATCACTAAGTAACTCAAAAAATTTCAACTTCTTAGTCTCTTCCTTAGATAATTTATCCCACGTGTGAGAGAGGAAAAATATGTGTGTCTATTGTTGTGTCTTTCAAGTGTCTTTTTATAGTAATAATAGATTGATCCAAAAAAGACACGTCTCTTTGAAAAATTAAATTAAATTTTCTTTCTTATAAATAGTTGGAGAATACCTCTGTAACTACCCAAAGATTGATTTGGTTATAATCCATCCACATAGTATTTGACTATGTTAAATTGTTCATCCATAATTCATGTGATTCTTTGAATAAATATAGGTAGAAGTAAATATGCACTACATTCCTCATATTTAGGTAATTAGACATTTTTACTAGAAATTGTTTCCCACCATAATTTATGGAATTCTTTCTATAATATAGGTAGAAGTAAAAATTAAATATGTTGTACATAGATATTGTAACAACCCCATAAATTTAACACTCACAACATTTTACTCTACTCTCATTTTCATGGGCCCTCTTCTGAAGGAGTCAAGCCCGGTCCCGCTTTGATAACATGTTGTTTTTCTTCATATGAGATATGATCTATATATTATTACAATGATGAGTGTTCCATATATAGGGAACATATGGTGACCATCCATGAAAGGATGTGTCCCTTGAATAATCAATAACTATTTATTATTATCATTTACTTATTATATATGATATTTAATAATAAATAATTATATTATTAATTATTATTCTAAGAGAATGTTTTCCGGATGTTGTCCAAACATCAACATATTTAGTCACATTGTAAATCATTGTGCAAGTAGTATAATCCTAGTACCTTATAAGACAACTAAAATAATAGTAGTATCTCTAGTTTAGTAGTTTCGTATTCATTATATTTACTAATAATTTAGTATATTTATATTCATTTTGTTATCCAATATATATTAATATGACATGAATAATTAAAAAAAATGTCATACAATTTTGATGTTAATCTAATATCAATGAAACAAATTGTAGATAAAATTATATACTTAAACAATAAACAAAAAATTCATTTATGGAATTGAATGAGTGGAAAAATATCAAATTTATATAAACATATAAACTTACAGAATTAATTAACAATACTATAATTAAGATCAAGTGAAAACATATATATTTGAACCAAATAAATATTATATATAAAAATATGAAAATTCAAGTACTATCACAATACATTTGATTTTCCAACTGAATATCTAGTAATACATGGTGATCATTGATCATTTAGTCCACAGAAAAAAATGTCTTCATACTCTCAACAACAACAAGCCTTGGGACAAGTACATGAAAATCATATACATCTATGACTTTTCCAAATATTTAAATGACTACTCATGAGTTAAAATTCCTTCCTTCATACCTCCCCAAAATGGTAATCATAGGTCAAGGAATTTCAATAGGTGGATTCTCCTTCTCTGTTCTTGTAGGCATAGCCTTGTAGGAAATGTTTTGCACTATAGACTTGGAAAACAATATGATATGTATGGATTCTTCCAATGTGAGACTTATTGAAAGATATCCTCTTATAGGATCAAACTTGATAGCATGTTCTACAAAATATAGACATTACTAAATTGTTACAACATTATGGATTTTATGTTATAATTTTAACCAAAAGAAATAATGATAAAACTAACTATTAGGTGCCTAATAAAAAATCTTTGATCGCATCATTCGATAAGAAATGTCAACTTTTAACACATAAAAATCTATCTTATATGTAATTTTATATTCTTTTCTCAAAATACATGAGAAACTACAAGTTTCCCATTTACCTTGGGTACATCTCCTGCAAAGAGAATCATTTATGATACAATGTAATGAAAAAAATAGAACATGATTTTATAATATGATGAATGAACTCAATAATGCATAACAACAGAAAAAATTATGTCAAGATGAAACATGCAAAGTATAATTTATGCAACCTTCCAAATTACAAATGAATAATCATCCAATAATGCTACTAGACAATGGGCATAGGTTACACCCAATTTTCTATGGTTCAAATTACTCTTTTGATTATATTTTGGATAATTCTTTCTCTAGTATTTGAATCCATAGGTACAATATACTCTTTGGTGTTCAAGTACATCCAGTCCTTTATTATTGTCTCTTTAATTTGTCATTTGAGCTCCACTCTTGTTGCATTTTTGTTTTTGTTACAGTTCAAAACAACATTTTTCAATAGAAGTATGCCAATTCACATCCAACCACATTGCACATTCCACACATAGAAATAACATCAACCATGGCCTACCAATATGGGGATATAATAATATTAAAGAGAAAGTCCTAACAAAACACAAATGTAACTATGCATTTCTTAAATGCCTCATATATAGTTTTTTTTTGGTACTTTCCAAGTTGGGTTAAGAACTAAGAAAAGTATGGAGGGAAAATGTATTAGTACCCATACAATTAATAAGAGAGGGATTGTGATAAGATTAAGAGCAGAGAAACAATATCAAATTCAGTAGATGTATAAGTGCTATCAACATATGTTGTGACCCAAAGGGGGCATATATAGGGTTAAATGTATATTATATGATCCCAAGGGGGGGGATATATGGGGATAAATGTACATGTAATTTGTAAATATATATGTAATAAGGTATATATAAAGGTCATGTATTTATTATTGAGACATGTGAATTGTCATGTATGAATGTATTTGGTTATGTGGAGGAGGTTCTCCTATTATTTAAGGAGTTACTGTGTAAATCATCTATCTTGGAGTTGTACTCCACGCTCACATTATGTACATGGCATGTACTTCTTTTCTTTTATTATATTTTAAGCAGTTGGATCATTACACAATAGAAGACGGACATTGTCATATCTAGGCCTCAATTTTGTCTCTTAGTTTTTGAAGATAATATAGATTTGATACTTCATACAATTCACTCCTCATATATTTTTTGCAAAAACTGCACTAGATTTTACCTGTGCTAATAAGCTTATTTTTTTAGATGTTTTAACTTCTAATAATTCATGAGAAAAGTGGTTTACATTCAGTTTTGTATTAATGGGGAATAATTCCAAAGAAAACAAAAATTCCTCAAAACACCTTCTATGATGTTGAACCTATTACAACATTGTCACCTCCCTTCTCATTACTTGGATGGAGGTTCACTACTTTATTTATTGGCATACTATTGTAATGAGGTGCTAAACTAGAGCAAAAAGTTGTAGGATGGTTACATCATAGGAACTCCCTAATTGTGAGGTTTTCAAAACAATAAAACCTCCTCAATAAAGCGTTTTGAATTAGACTAGAAAACAATTAATATTGTAGTATAGAAATATTAGTATTCATGTTGCAATAGACAAGATCACACCATGGAAATTAAAAGACCCACAACCCAATGTTATGAGGGAAGAGGACCTACAAAAAAACCCTTAGTAATAAATATTCCGTGACAAGATCAAGGTAGGATACTATAGTCTATGAAACCCTCAAGAAGATGCACATCAACTATTATAAAAATCATTTTCTTGTTCATATCCATTTCAAATAAGTTTTACAAAAATAAAATAAAAATGATGGAAAACATAAATTCAAAAAGAATTACATAAAATTCAAAAACAATTACACCAAATATAACTTTTAATATGTTAATGTTGTTATCTAAATATAGCATCAGAGTATTGAAAATATTCTTGGGCTAATTCCAATAATGGAGTTTTCTACATCAAACACAAAATGATGTCTAAAATCCTTATTGGTCTTAGCTAACTTTCCCTTGTATGGACATGTACCAATCCATGAATCATTAAGAATAGTGTTCTCATTATTTATAGGAACTTTTAAGGTTCATTATCATCCAATATTTTCAATAACATTACTTCATGAAGCAAGTTTTATTAAATTTGATAGCTCAAATTGTTTTAAGTGGGTGTTAATGGAACACTTTATGCTTTATTGAATAAATTATAACGATAGCTTGATATCACTTTGATGTATTCATAGACAATATTTAATAATAATTATAATGCATGTACTATTAAAAACATATTTTATCAATTAAAGTTATCCGTTTAAGCTTGAACTCAACCTTTGTCCCTTCACTAAAATTCACAGTAGGAATATATTCAATTAATAACTCATTAAGTGTTGAAACAACTCTTATTTTTTTCACTTTCTTGATTAGACCCTTGACCTTTGTCCCTTCACTAAATTTCACAATAAGAATATATTCAATTAATAACTCATTAAGTGTTAAAACAACTCTTATTTTTTTCACTTTCTTGATTAAACCCTTGACGAAATAGACAAGGTGGAAAATAATAATTGCAAAAGGAATCAACCTCTTGACTCTTCATTACCCTATGAAAATATAGTGAATACGATACAAAATAAAATATTTAAATAATAATCCTACACCAAAATAATTATAAGTTATGCAAAGAAAACAAAAGTCCTTGAGTGAATCTCAATTTTGTGATGAAAAATTAGAAACATCAAATTGAAATGGGAAATAATTTAGAGTTAAAGATAAAGCATAGGTGATGTAAATTGTAAATTACAAATTGAGTTGCAATCCATTTTAGTGATTGCTATTATCATTGAGTACAAGATTAAGATATGGGTCATGGGGTGAGATCAAATAAAAAAATATAAACACACTAAACAAACATATTTATACAACAAAATTTTATTTTGAGTCTTTAGTTTACTCCTTTTTCTTCATGTTCTCATGGAAAAGTTCCATATATGAAATTTATTGTTACGAGTTATATTTTCCATGTGATATTGTAGGATCATAGTTAGAGAAAATCGTCCTGCTACCATACATGGAACATTCCACTAGTGGTAGAGGAAGCAAAATAAGAAGGGAGTGGATTTTCCATTAAGTTTTTTAAGGAAACTAAAATCCAAGTGGGAAATCGTGAAGGGAAAGAAGAAAAACAATAGGTTCATTATAATAATGAACCTACATTAATGTTCACATAGTGTTTTAATTATTTTTAAATTGTACTTCATATAATGTTAGTTTTTTTTTTTTATATCGGACGGACCTTATTTTATATTGGGATGCAGACCAATGGAGATAGGATAAATTTATCACAAGGGTGTATTTGTGATAAATGGGCCCAGGCATAGCCCTTCCTTGATCATGACAAGGAATAATGTGGACTGAAGGTGCTTGAGGTGATTTCTATATGTTAGTTAGCATCGGGCTTACATTCACTTACCGGGGTGTACTTGTGATGAACAACCCTGGTGTGGTCTTTGTCCTAGTCATGATGATTTGACAAAGAATGATAAAGACTCAAGATGCTAGATATTATCACATGAAGACCCAGAGTGAGCCTGATCTCATAAAAATTCAATTGTCTCAGAGGGAGAGCCGCAGAGGGAGTTTCCCCTTGGTTCAGGTGGGAGAGAGACATCTCCCAAGGCTAATAGACGTGTCTCATGCTTTTAGAGTGAATTTTGTATACTTTAGAGACAAGCTTTGCCGTGATGAAGAATGTCTCCATTGTTGAGAGAGAGTGTTGAATTTTGGACAACATTCAGAATACATACATACATACATACATACATACATACATACATACATACA
>JASDQU010104494.1:294618-309552 GCA_032191745.1 Picea mariana
TCTTGGTGTTTTCTTTCACTAATATAATCCTTGCCATTGGTGACATGAGTCTTATTGGTTTTTTGTTCTTATGTCCTTATGCTCAATAGTTTAGTTGTTCTTTTATTTCTTAGTTTAATTCTTAGTTTGTTCTTTTGTGTTTCTTTCTCTAACCCTTTTCCTTTACAGTTGTCTTTCTTAGCTAACCCAACTAAGCTTGTAAGCACCTCTATTTTTCTCATTTAGGTGACAAAAGAGGCGCACCAGATTAGCGACTCCACTGGGGAAAGGTATCAATTTCCTACCCCATTTGGGTTTTTCTAGCTCTTCTTTTGGTTTATTAAACCTGTAGGTACCTTAACCAGTCCAAGCCGACCTGCAAAACATCCAATTCAAAGCTGAATTGAGAGAATTCCATCCAAAATTTTCTTCACGGCCGTGTGTTAGTTGTGCATGGGTTTATTGGCTCACAGTCGTGCATTGTGTGCACATGCGCTAAATTTACTATGTTGTTCTACACACCTGTGCCCAAAAGACTGTTTCGGTTTGCACACAGGCGCTCAGTGTGCCTCTGTCTACTCTGAGACCCATGCACCTGTGCAGAAAAATAGACATTGTAAGCTTGTTTGTGATTTGGGGAAGGCCCCTAGCCTTCTTAAAAATGATTTCATGCATGTTGTAATCTGCACCACACTTAGTTCCCTCTCCATATAAAGGGATTAGTCAAAACACATAGGCACTTAGGGGGTTTAAAATCATTATTTCCTCTTTTGCTTTCATTTTTCCACATGGATGGCTTGCTTTGACTAAAAGTATAAGTTGGAATCATTTGTAATCACATAAGATTTGCATTGGGACCAGAAGTTGGATAACAATCATTTAGTATGCTCTTCTCTCACGCTTCAAAGTGACCTTGAGAATCAGAAAAAGGTTGTAGGACAATTTCATCTCCCTTAAAAAAACTAAAACCTTTAGGAGAGGACAACAACCCCCTCGGGACTCCTCTTAGTTTATTTTTCAAACACATCTCAAGATTGTAATGGGCCCATACATGCCCACATGCTACAAACATAGGATAGTGTTGAAATTTACTTTCTTAGATTAAATGACTAGGGAAGGTTAAAGGTTTTGTAACGGGCCCATACATGCCCACATGATCATAATCTAGGATAGATTCAAATCTTTCTTAGATTAAATCACAATAGGGAGTTAAAGGAATAGTAAAGGACCCACATGTCCACATGCTATATTCTTAGGGACTTTTGAATTATGAAAGGTTGTACCAAAGGCATTTAGTTAATCAACACTTGTAAGGACCAAGCGAAGTCCACATGCAGCAAGGTGACACCTAATTCATTAAAACATTGGCACACTTTCACTCATTCACACACAAAAGTCACTTGTAACTCACATAGTTTTCATCTCAAAATGCGGAGGTCAAAGTAAGTTTCCTCCAAAGGGATTCCGAAACACCCGACCCTTTTCTTGACGAAAATATCCACTCCCATTTAATTTCAATGAGATTGACTCACACCCCCAATCTCTCAAATAAACCACATCTAAATTTTTTCTAAAAAATCACTAAGTTTTCCTCCACAGGAGGTGCCAAAAGAATTTTTTTTAGTCTAGGTAGGAATTCGGGGATAGGCATCCAAATAACTCCCCGTTATCTGGTTCTCACATTGTCAAAACAATAGAAGTTGTCAAATAGGGAACTGAAAATCCTCCAAGTCAATTGTTCCTAACACCATAAGACAGGGAGATACCTGTGAAGGGTCAAAGGCTGAGGTTCGTTTTTTCTATGCATCCCCCCTTTAGGCACCCACCTCTTGGACCGGATCCAGCCCATGACCCATTTCTTAGGCCAAAAATCTAAATGCTGCACTTTGACCGAGGTACCTAGTGACTAAATTTTAGGACATCTACCTAGGTGGAAATTGTGGGCTGCAATTGCACCTTGATCGGATTTTGTGTGGCTATTGGGAAATATCGCCAGCTCTTTTTGGATGTGCCCCCTTTACCCCTCATTACAACTGATTACTTCATCCTTCACTAGTTTCTCTTCCGGTGACTTCAGACCCCACTGTTGAGTACTATTGGAAGGTCTAGTGCTATTTGAGAGGAAGGATGTTACGTCTTTTAGGACACGAGCATTTGTTTTCTTTGATCCCCCACGCGGACAAAACCCACTTATCCACATATATGCATCTTTTTAAAAGTATTGTATGTATGATGCACTTCTGATTACATTTTGATTTAGATTTATATCGTGTAAAGTTCAAAAATTGCAACAAAAGGCTCTTGTTTATTTATTACTCTCACCACAATTTGCACACATCCACTCAGCTAGTCGGACATCATAGGAGACCCATAGAACCCCCATCATTCCAGATGTTTGCTAAACCTCCCTCCTATTTTAGGGGGAGTTACTAGTATTGCCAACTCATCGACCCCACCTTCTCACACTCTTGTGAGTGCCACTGTCTTAGGATCAACTTTTCTTGGTTCCACCTTACTTGGGTCCACTTCCCAAGGTCCACCGTCCACTCACTCTCCTTTACACAGAAGCGGGGGGCCAAATTCCTCTCAAGGGGGAAGTACCAACCCACCTAGCCCCCCTCAGGGGTTAGGTTCACATAACACTCACACCATGGCTGGAACTAATCCTTCGCCACCACTCTAGATGCCATATTTGTCCTCTCTTAACATACCAGATTTAAGAAAACTCACAAGTGATCCTATATTGCATGACCCCACATGGCCTGCAATGCCTACCGAACTACCTTAAGATATCCCCAAGTTTGAAGGAAAGGTAGGGGATGAACCTGCCAACCGTGTCATGACTTTCCACCTATGGTTCTCTTCCAACAACATTATGGATGATTCCATCTGACTACGATTATTTCAATGCATGCTCACTAGCCCATCAACCAAATGGCATGTAGATGAAAAATCAGGGTCCCATGCGACTTTCAAGTCCTTGACCAAAGAATTTTTGACCTTCTTCCAATTACCAATCTGCCATGACAATGGTCTTGAAATACTATCTAATTTTAAACAAACCTAATCCACACATATTGCTGATCACATTCATGAGTGGCATAGACGACGTAGTTTGTGCAAAGCCGAAACCACCAAACAACAGTGTCTTGACTGGTTTCTCAGATCACTTGTCTCTCTCCTCGGTAAAGATGTAGCTTCCACCTTCCCTCAATAAGAAGAAGAAGCCATCAGTAAGGCTCAAAAATACGACCTCATCTATTCACAATCAGGTTACTTGTACACAATACTTCCTGATCTCCCAAAACCAATGCCATTCGGCCAAGACAAACCCGAGATGTCTCACTCAGCAGACGGATTGATTGGTAATACCATGCACCACAGTCCACAACCCCAACAACCACCAATGTATGGCACACCTCAATATTTGACGGCATATGGGGGAACCTCTTATTACCCTCCACCCCCTTATCAACAACCATACCCTGTTTCTCTTCCCCCACCCACTAGTGGGCCACCGCCGACACCCACAATACACCCACCAATCCAAACAAGTTCTAGTACTCCCTCTACCTCAGCTAATACTCTAAGTACTAGCGAAAGCACCATGCCTTCCTATGTACCTTACAGATCATTACCCCCACAGAATCCATACTTTCCATTCCCTGGTCCTCCATAGCCCATGGCTCCCCCACACCCTCACGCTGGGGTGAATTTTGTTCAACTCTCTCCCCTTCAGCAATATCAAAATTTTGAACAGTTGAATACGAAAAATCTGACCCATCAGTCGAATAATGCCAAAAAGAAAGGAAAAAATAGGAACAATAGAAACCCAGGTGAAGGCAGGAATCACCCCCAACAGAACCAACTTATTGGGGGCAACCAAAATCAAGGGAATCAGAACCCCCAGGGGGGCAATAACAACAGGCGTCAAGGGAGAAATAACAATACTATTAGAACCACCTTCCCTTGTGCCCTTTGCGGTGAGTTTGGTCATTATACTCATCATTGCCCCCAAATCTCTGATTTTAAATGGATGAAAGACTCAGGAAGTGTACCACACTCTCCAGCACCGCCTGCCCCTCAACAACCCCCACAAAAATACGGCCAACAACCTCCCCCAGCCGTGCTACAGAATCCCATTCCACACCATGGTGTGATGAACACCCAACAGAACACACAACCTACCCCACCATAGTTGGGACAATATCTCAATCCAAACAATCCCATAGATTGTACTATCCTCCTCACCAGTGAGGAAGAAATCCTTCTGCAAACACGTAGTTGTCAATACTGTGCACCCGCTAAGTCTCCTCCCATTCCCCCAGAAACAGTCCCATCACCAACGGGACCCCCGTTGGTGATTCCTCGCCCTAACACCGAAATGCCTCTTCGCATCCCTCGCATCCCATTGCGCAGGAATGTCCACAACCCCCAGGCTAAGGCGGCTCATAATTACAGTTTGGTCGATGACTTATCACAATCCCCGACTACCATGTCAGTCTTAGAAGTCCTTCAAACTTGTACCACTTAGCAGAAATCATTACTTTTCGCCTTGGGGGTAGTCAACCCCACGGATACTCAACTCATCACATTTGATCTCGACAACGGAGAACCTCGCCTTCCTTCTCTAATCACTTTTCAAATCCCAATGAAAATTTAGAACATTACAGTTCATCAGTGCATCATTGATGAAGGTGCATCCACATGCATCATGTCCAAGTCTGTATGGTAGAAACTTGGTTCCCCCGAACTCATACCATCTACCATTACCTTAAGAGCTTATGATAGACGACCATCTTCTCCTAAAGGGCTCTTCCAAAATGTCCTTGTAGAACTCGAGGGCAAGACCATTCTCATCGACATTAAAGTTATCGATGCCCCACTCGATTATAATATCTTGTTCGGTCGTAGATACATGTATGCTATGAAGACAGTTGCCTCTTCCATCTTTCGAACCATGATGTTCCCCCATAACGGGAAGATCATTACCATTGACCAAGTCTCACATTATGAGCCTAACCCTTCTTCCAACATCGATAACATTCTCCTTCTCATCCACACGAATCCTGAAGCATACCCACTCATCGAAATGGGTCCTAGAATTTTCAAAGACCCATCATTGTTAGGAACTTACCATGGGGCACCACCGCTCCTTCATCCTTCCAATCAGGTATGCGTTGTATCATCCAAAGGAATTGACTTGGAGGATACCCTTCCTCCTAGGGAGGCTTCTATCATATCCGACATCCCACTAGTCGCAGAGCTCCCCCCTCATGAGCCTCCTGCGAACTTGTCGACTCCACCAGTTCACGATTTCACCTCTCCCCAAGGCCATATCCTAGTTTGGGAGACAATTCCCCAAGCCATTACTCAAATCCCCTTCTTCTACCCTCCACCAGGCGTACAAGATTTTCAAGTAGCCACAATGCTTACTATCCCTAATATGGTGTTGGCAATTCCAGTTTGTTATTTACATCCACTAGAGATGGTTCCTCAACCATCCCTTCCCCCCCAAACAGAAGGAATCCCAATGATGATTCCCATACTCACTCCCACCATACCCTCTACACCCCCACTCACTAACCTCCCTGCCACAGCTGGGGGCAGATGAAAGAAGAAGGAGCCCACAACTCCACTTCCCCCATGCATCCAACCTCCTTGCGTGCTATGTGAGAAAGATGGACACCCAACCAACAACTGCCCATCTCTACCCGAGTTATGTAACCTAATTCCACTCAATCAAAAACCATCACCACTTGCCACTGTAGCAAGTACTGCCACTACCTACCCTAACTCAAGTAGCAAAGGGCTGCAAACCAAATTCTCTTGCGCTATATGTTCAGAATATGGCCATTATACACACCATTTCCCAACACTACCTCACTTCCGAAAGACATTAGTCATAGTATGCCAAAGCTTCCAGAACTACATCATCCCTACCAAACATCACTGACATCCATTATGTCACGACTTCAGTCAATGAACATATGAGATGCCATTGCTCTCTATGCGAATCCTTAGATCATTTTACATACCAATGTCCTATGATCATCGAATACATGCAACGCCAATCGACCTTGATTCAAACCCTTGCACCCCCTACAAAATCGATGGTTGACCTTACCTCATCACTAGAGATTCTTCATATCATTTCTCCTGAACCAGAGGCACTCCTTGTTCCTCCATGGTTCTTGGATGACTTATCCGAGGATTTACCCCCAAATCCCCCCAATTATCCCGTTCATTTCCCTACGAAAAATTTACATCCAACTACCACTAATACTCCTCAGTACCTTGATATTTGGTTTATGTTGAGAGAACCATCGCAATCTCATTGCTTCATTCCCCCTAATTCTTCATCCCCAAAGGACAACCACACGGTGATAGTCACCAATATCACTCTTTTAGATCCCTTGTATTCCTGCCAATTCCACTGTGACGAGGACAAACTTGAAGAGTTAAACACCCCCGACTACCCATGGGATGTGCTACACCACAGAGCACTCTTCTTTCCATAGAAATCCTCCACGCCTCCTAACCATCACCCCATATACGCAGTCAAAACCAAGGCTTTTATCCCATCATGGAATATCGACTGGTTCAACAACCCCATTCCTACCCCTAATGCTTTTGAAGAAGGCAACATGGCCAACATTTCCCCGACCATCAAAATCGATATTTCCATAAAAAATGGAGTCGTCGAGGAAATCACCATTGGTGCCACATGCAATCCTCAAGAAATCACCACCTATAAAGCCCTCTTCCAAGAATATCGGGATATTTTTGCCTGGTCATACACATAAATGCCTGGCCTTGATCCCTCTATCATCATACATCGCATCGACACCTAGCTTGATATTACACCGGTTTGTCAAAAACAACGACTGCTACACCCATCCAAAGCCACGGCTATCAAAGCTGAGATTGACAAATTACGTACGACTGGGTTCATCTATCCCATCACCTATACCTCATGGGTTTCCAACCCTATACTCATTAACAAAAAATAGTTCACTATCCGTGTATGCACGGACTTTCGCGATCTCAATCACGCCTGTCCCAAAGACAACTTTCCAACGCCTTTCATCAATCAAATTATCGACGACTGCACAAGCCATGAGGCTCTGTCCTTCATGGATGGTTTCTTTGGTTATAATCAAATCCAAATCCACTGAGCTGATCAATACAAAACCACATTCACCACCCCTTGGGGTACTTTTACATATCGTGTCATGCATTTTGGTCTAAAGAATGCTAGCGCAACTTTTCAATGGGCTATGACATACATTTTTCACAATTTGGCTCATATCATCCTCGCATACTTGGACGATCTCATAGCTCGATCCAAAAAATGCACCGAGCATCTTGAAGATTTATGGATCATCTTCCAACGGTGTCGTCAGTACAACATCCGCTTGAACCCCCTCAAGTGTGTGTTCTGCGTCACTGCCAAGCACCTCCTCGGATTCATCGTTTCCCAAAGAAGTATTACTGTGGACCCCCTCAAAGTCCAAGCCATCACAAAAATTCCACCCCCCCGGAATGTACGTCAACTCCAGAGCCTACAAGGAAAAGCTAACTTTCTACGGTGATTTGTCCCAGACTATGCCACTCGAGCACATGGTTTCCTTCACTTACTATGCCATGACATCCCATTTCACTAGGATGAACATGCCCAAAAAGCATTCAACAATCTTAAAAAGACACTTTCTAACGCCCCTTTAATTAGTTCACCCAACTATAATCGTGACTATATCCTCTACATATCAGCATCAACTGTCTCAGTAGTAGGATTTCTCATTCAAATCGGTGATGACGATCGTGAGCATGTCATTTACTACATTAGTAAAAACCTCTCAGGGCCACCCTTGAAGTATAATCACGAAGAGAAACTAGCCCTTTCAGTCGTTCTCGCAGTCTAGAAATTGCGCCATTACATTCGACTTCGCATGACTAAAGTCATAGTAGATTCCAACCCTATGCAATACTTGCTCAGTCGTCGGTAAATTAATGGCAAATTTTCCCGATGGATCGTTATCCTTCAGGAGTACGATCTTGAATTTTCAACACCCAAGAGCAAGAAATATCTCGTACTCACCGAACTTGTCATGGCCTTCCCCTCTGATACTACCAGTGCCCCCGTTAATACTGACTTCCCCGATGAACATCTATTTTATATCACTTTGGATGATCCTTGGTACAGTGACCTCCTCGTCTATCTACGAACCCAAAAGTTCAGTAACCACCTCTCATGAGATGATCGCCGTCATATTCACCACCAGGCCCCCCACTATCTCCTCATCGGAGATATCTTATATCGGTGAGGGGTTGACACCATACTTCATCGATGCTTGACTATTGACAAGGCTATAGAGTCTTGAACGACTGCCATAGCGGCTCGTGCGGGAGCCATCTTTCGGGAATGTCCACTACTCAGAAAATCATCCGAGCAGGTTACTTTTGGCCTACATTATTTCAAAATTGCATTCATGCTGTAAAGAGATGCAATAAATGTCAGCTTTATGCCAACAAAGCACGAGCACCACCTTCTCTTCTCCACCCAGTCATTACTGCAGGCCCCTTTTGTAAAAGGGGCATCGACTTCATGACTTGTAACCCCCCATCTAGCAATGGACACAAATACATTGTTGTTGTAGTCGATAACTTCAAAAAATGGGCTGAATCCATGCCCACCTTCAACAACACTGCTGACACTACAACGCGTTTTTTCTTTAATCATGTCATATCCCTCTTTGGAGTACCACTACAACTAGTTTCCGATCACGGGAAACATTTCGAGAATGATATTTTCGTTGAACTCTCATCACGGTTGAGATTCTCCCATGAGTTTTCCTCACCATATTACCCTCAGGCTAACGGACAGGTCGAAGCAGTTAACAAGGTCCTCAAGACCATGTTGCAGTGCACGGTTAACAAACATAAGACCAATTGGAATCATATGTTATTTTCTGCGCTATGGGATTACCGTACGACCATGAAAACAACCACTAGTTTCACACCATTTTATCTAGTCCATGGGGTCGAGGCCACTCTTCCTATCGAGTGAAAAATTCACACCTTACACAACACAATTGAGCTATTACCTGACACTGCTCCAATGGAGCAACGTTTGCTGAACTTAGAGTCCCTGGATGAAGATTGTCTATCTTCATTACAGAACAATGAGGCAGCCAAAAAACGGTCAAAGGCCACCTTTGATCACCATTTCAACCTTCGCTCATTTCACGAAGGAGACCTCATCCTTGCTTACGATATCGCTCATGATACCCTTGGTCATATCAAATTCGAGTCACTATGGCATGGCCCCCTATATTATCCAACATTGTCTCACCAAAGGAGCATACATCCTGGCTTCCCTGGAAGGCCTCTTTCTCAAAGAACCCGTCAACGGGTTATAATTAGAGAAATTTTACGCCTAAGCATATCCATTCTACATTAGGTTATTTATTTTATAGTGTTTTTAATCTTTTTTCCACCCCTCACGTCTAAACTATCATTTGTGTTATTGACAGATGATTCCTCCACCGGCCTACCACATCGGTTACGTCGACGACGCCAGCCATTGGACACAAAATCTCTCTTTGGCATCTTGGGTTCTCTATTCCCCCTCACATGAACTGCTTTACTCTAGCGATATATGTTTGGGTTCAACAACCAACAACCAAGCCGAGTACACTGCCGTCATTGGCCTCCTCGTTGATGCCCATCATCATCGTATTCGTCACCTTAGCGTCTTTCTTAACTCCCAAATAGTCATCCTCCAGCTCAACAATGTGTACCGTGTCCGCGATCTTTGCCTCTTTCGCAAATACCTGCAAGTTAGAATTTTATCTCGACATTTTGATTTCATTACATTTACACATATTCCAAGACAATTAAATCAAATTACAGATAACCTAGCTAACATTATACTTGATTGGCATATATCACATCAAGATATCTCTACACACACATAAACCATCAAGAGCCTGTCACAGCATATATAGATTAGACATCATAAATAACATTAAAAAACACACATGTGAACATCACAAAGACCCCAAAATGTATACTCATATATATATAAATTGGTCAATAGTGCCATCAAAATGTTTACATACACATAAAACACATCGTATACAAAATCCGCAGGCCAATGAAGCACCTCGGTACAAAACTGGTGCCACTACTCCAAAATTGGCTTACCAGCCTATATACAAAAATACAAACATACATAGAGTGACATTCAAGGTGCCTCTAGATCACCACCTCTTGCCCCTCCCTCATGCGGTGGTGCCCCACCCACTATTGGTCCCTCCGGACTTGGAGGTAACCACCCGGTCATCGCAGCACCTGCTACTGCTGCTCGCTGCACCACAGTCCACCACATCAGTGACACTCCCACACACTGCTCCAGAATGCCCTCGTCCTGGATGCATGACCACATGCCCTTAGGCACTCCCTATAGCACTGCCTCCAAGTGATGACGAATGTCCTCAAAATCTCCCCCGGCCTCTGCCAGAGGAGCATGCGATGGCCCAGCACTAGAGTCATCAAAATGACATCTCCTAGCCGCTCTCTCGTCATTGGATGGTCTCGCCTCAATGTCCTTGCGTCAATGTCTCTCTCCTGCCCATGGCTCTCCCTGTGGTGGTCTCACCGGCTCCTAATGAGCCGATGCTCTCATCAACTCAACCTCACACCTGCAAGGTCCCACATCTACACATACAAACAACTAAATGATAGTACCAACATCTACACATAATACATATGTCATGCTATCTCAAAAATCAACATATCAAAATCAAAAACATACCTCGGTGGTCAAACACCTCCCCTGGAGGTAACACCATATCTGGATCACCTCGGAAGTCAACCCCACAGTATGGATACTGCAGTATGATCCGTGACATCTACCGCCACACCTGTGTAGCCTCGGCCGTGAAAAAATGGCCACCCTCACCACCACCATGGAGAATCAAAATCATTGACCACTGCCTCAATCATGGCTCTCGTGCACCAGGTACACCCAATAAAACTCTAGGGCACAACATCGACACCCTCTCCAAAAACCAGGCCACCAAGATGGACCCAAAGGCAAAGTCCCCTGAGTCTGTAGTCCGACACTTGTCAAGATACCCTACCATCTTGGCATGCAACATCAAACCCCAGGAAAAATTCTCTCCTCCCAGTGCCCTCCCCATAATCCTCAGCTGACCACCATTGATCCGCTGAGTCATGAGGGACCCATATACCCTCACAATCATCACTGCTACACAGTGATGAACTAAAGCATCCATCGCCCCGATACTCACTACAGAGCCTGACATGAAGTTCTCCCTTGAACAATACCTCCAGCCCAAGGTAGATAACTACACATCCCCAGGTAACACAAGCTCCATTGGTAGGGGAATTCCCCAAAAAGGGAGCCCAGTCAGAAAGTACACATCCTCCACCACAGTGAAGGCTAGATACTCTCCCTGCACCATAAAAAATGCAGATCTGGACTCCACATTCGGATCAAAAACTATAGAAGATACTCCTGAGCTCGTATCAACAGGCACTCAAAGAACTTCAGCAACCCACAGGCTGCCAAAGTGGCACAAACCCCCAACTCCTCAATAGCCATGACATCCATCAGCTGTGACCAGTCCCGCTCTCGCCAGTGGACCGACATCATACAAATGATCACCTGCAACCACACAATATAGTCCTAGATCAACCATCTCGACCATAAAACACATTAAAATCTCCAAAAAAGATGAGTTTTGCACCCATTAGCCTTGCCTCCAAGGCACGACTGTTTAACCCACAGGCATGCACATATGCACCCCTGTTTACCCCACAGGCACGCACATTTGCGTGCCTGTTCACCCCATAGGCATACACACATGCGTGCTTGTTCATCCCACAGGCGCGCATGAGTGCGCACCTATCCGCCATACAAAGGCGCCTCCATGCGCCCCTGTCACGAACATAGGTGTGCATCACAGTGCGCCTGTCCACTACACAATCGTGCACCCATGCGCAACTATGTCACAAACAGGCGTGCATACCATGCGCAACTATGTCACAAACAGGCGTGCATACCATGCGTGCCTTTTTCCCCCTATAAGCGCACCCATGTGTGAATATCTAGATAATAGGCGTGCACCTGTGCACGCATATTTTTGGATCGCCCATGCATTGGGGGGCCCACACCCATAAAAACCCCTGTACGACCCTCCATACAGGCCCTGCCCACAAATTGAAAACCTAGTTCTATGCAGGACGATAACACTACTAACCTGAAGCACGCTGGTCCTAAATCAGCTACCTCGTTCTCCTGGAATCTCCAAATCTCCTCTGAATACTTCTCATCCATTCACTCTGACAACAAGTACAAATGAGGTGGCAATGTGGGCCCTACAACTATATATAGGCCTTTTCGCCAAACTTCCAAACACCATTCTGAGAGCTTCGGGTGTCCTTTTTTCAATCGTCTTTAGCCACGAGATCAACATTCTTTCATCTATGTCAAGACAGTCCCCGAGCCATTTTTTATCCTTATCCCCCAGGGTGCCATTTTTTCATACCTCGTCCAAGTACGCATGCTCATGTTCAAAATTATCAAATAAATGCTTGTATGTTCGATTCTCTTAAGATATTGTTCACGTCGAGTATTTGGTTTTCACGTGTGTAGGTACTTGGTCATCATACATCAGTGCAACCCCTTAAGGTATATAATCAACACTGGCATGTAATCATTCCCTCTGAATCTCAATTACATCTCCAGTCACACCCTCTAAAATTTGCCTTTAATATCCCCATCTCCGGCTCTGCAGTATCGACACCTCTATTACATTTTGGGTACTGTCACCCGGTATCACTCTCCCCCACTTGAGTTGTCCCATTCATAGTAACCCTTGGCACTTTGACACTCATGCTGTTTTTCAACCCTTTAGGGATGGGAGTCCCGATAGTTTTACACCATGTCATGAATCAACCACATACTCATTCTCCTCATTTTTCTATCTTTCCCCATGGACTCCCATGATTATCTCTTCAAGGTTCTTGTTTGACTGCACCTCTGTAGTATAATTAACCCTCCATTTCATCCACAATCAGTTTTCCCATCCGTAAATTTCCCTCCATTTCATCTACCTCATACAGAAACCCACCCATGGGCCCCCCAACATCCACCAGTTCTCCAAGCAAAATGCGCCCTAACTGGCCCAACCATATTACATTGGGGCACTCATTTCTGTATTTGTACACTCATCCCAAATTATTCTTTATAAATTGTAAAAAGCCTTTGTTTCCAACATTTACATATGTTTTTGTCGTCACCTTTGATGACCTTCTTCCCTTTTTGGCAAACGCAACTCATGTTGTCCTTGGTTGGGGCACCCCTTATCATCTACTCTGGTTGAAATCATCCATATACTCTGAGTATCCCATTCCACTTACCTCTTCTCTCTGAGTTTGTCCACTTTGTCCCGCCTCTGGCACAACTTATCCCATGTATTGTTGTCCCCTTGACACTCGACCTAGTTGAACGGTTGTGACCACTTATACTTCGCATATACCCTCAACCAAGGGCAGTCTTGAGTCTTCATACATCTTGATTTCATCCATGTACCTCCTCAGTTCCTAACCTCACCTAGTAGATTTCACGAAGCCCTTTTGCTTCTTAGAGTCGCGTCCCCCTTTTTTCGACATCATCACATTTTCTAGAAGGGAAGCAGTATCTTGAATCTCATTACCTTTCCAATGAGAGGTCTTGGATGGCACATGGAGAACCATAATTGCTCTCTAATGTCATTGACCCCCACAACATTTGACTTCAACACTTTCTCATGCTACGATGGGTCTTACTTTGCGACTATTGTAGTTGTTTCTTATATTTGCCGAAGACCTCTGAACTTGGCTGAGCTATCAACGCCTACAAAATCCATGATACTTCTTACAGGTGTCATTGCCTATTATTTAGAGTATGTTCCTCCTTATAATTGTCCTCTGCCTTTATCACGACCACCCCCGAGGGCATTGCAATTGTCTACATCAACACACCATTTCATTTACTGTACAACACCATTCTTTTTGAGGTACATGACACGAGCATGGGGCATGCCCACCTCATTTGTACACAGTTTATTTTTACACACCTCATGGAAGGTTGGGTCCTACAGGTTCCCTTCTCCCTCTAACGGGTCACTCTTGATACTCTCACTATCGCTCTCTCTTACAACGACACTCTCAGTAGAAGAAACATTGATTAATTTAGGCTATACATATGCTCCTAACCTCATCCATCAGGGGGCATCTATTATCACTGAAATTTTGTTCGCAAATGGTTACAGGAATCCAGCAGCTTCAAATAGTTATGAATTCACCCATGGACCAAAATCACCACAAAATCATATCCAAAAGGTCCAAAACTATACAACTAGTGATAAAATTAAGGTGCACTATGACTACATAGGGTGCACGTGCACATGCACGATCCAGAAATGCATGAAAAGCACACATGCGCACGATGTGTGACTGTGGTCGTGTTGACGGGCGAAAATGACCATCCGTCAACTGGGAGAGTGGAACCAGTCCGGGGTTGTCTAAATAACCCAAGCCGTTTGGTATGGACCACCCTGACGAGTTTAACGGCTCCGTTGGCCGCCCTAAGGTCTCGTAAGGAAACCAAAGAGAAAGTGATTTAAGCTAAATGATCTAAACTAAGGAAACTAGAAACTAATAAAAACTAACTAAAACAAACAAACTAACTAAAAGAAATTAAACTAAAACTAAGGAAACTAGAAACTAATAAAACAACTAAAACTAACTATACTAATCTAACTACAAATTACTAACTACTTATATATATACAAACTACTAACTATGATCATAATAACTCAAATCAACTACTTAATTGTCAGTTGCAATCATTCTTTATTCACAAATATACAATATGGACAG
>JASDQU010104494.1:309655-319958 GCA_032191745.1 Picea mariana
GGGGAAGGCCCCTAGCCTTCTTAAAAATGATTTCATGCATGTTGTAATCTGCACCACACTTAGTTCCCTCTCCATATAAAGGGATTAGTCAAAACACATAGGCACTTAGGGGGTTTAAAATCATTATTTCCTCTTTTTCTTTCATTTTTCCACATGGATGGCTTGCTTTGACTAAGAGTATAAGTGGGAATCAATTGTAATCACATAAAACTTGTGTTGGGACCAGAAATTGGATAACAATCGTTTAGTATGCTCTTCTCTCGTGCTTCAAAATGACCTTGAGAATCAGAAAAAGGTTGTAGGACAATTTCATCTCCCTTAAAAAGACTAAAACCTTTAGGAGAGGACAACAACCCCCTCGGGACTCCTCTTAGTTTATTTTTCAAACACATCTCAACATTGTAACGGGCTCATACATGCCCACATGCTACAAAGATAGGATAGTGTTGAAATTTACTTTCTTAGATTAAATCACTAGGGAAGTTTGAAGGTTTCGTAATGGGCCCATACATGCCCACATGATTACAATCTAGGATAGTTTCAAAGATTTCTTAGATTAAATCACAATAGGGAGTTAAAGAATAGTAAAGGACCCACATGTCCACATGCTAGTTTCCTAGGGACTTTTGAATGACGCAAGGTTTTACCAAAGGCATTTAGTTAATTAGGTAATCAACACTTGTAAGGACCAAGCGAAGTCCACATGCAGCAAGGTGACACCTAATTCATTAAAACATTGACACACTTTTCACTCATTCACACACAAAAGTCACTTATCACTCACATAGTTTTCATCTCGAAACATGGAGGTCAAAGTAAGTCTCCTCCAAAAGGATTCTGAAACACCCCACCCATTTTCTTGACGAAACTATCCACTCCCATTTAATTTCAACGAGATTGGCTCACACCCCCAGTCTCTCAAACAAACCACATCTAAAATTTTTCTAAAAACTCACTAAGTTTTCCTCCACAAGAGGTGCCAAAAGAATTTTTTTAGTCTAGGTAGGATTTCGAGGATAGGCATCCAAATAACTCTCCATTATCTGGTTCTCACATTGTCAAAACAATAGAAGTTGTCAAATAGGGAACTGTAAATCCCCCAAGTCAAGTGTTCCTAACACCATAAGGCAGGGAGATACCCATGAATGGTTGAAGGATGAGGTCCGGTTGTTTTGTGCGTCCCCCCTTGAGGCACCCACCTCTTGGACGGGATCCAGCCCATGACCCATTTCTTAGGCTGAAAATCTAAATGCCGCACTTTGACCGAGGTACCTAGTGACCAAATCTAAATCCTTATTTATATAAGAAACTATTTATAATTTAATTAACTATTTATAATTTAATTAATTTAATTGGAAGAATTTTCATTTATCTAACCTATTGTTTATAATATTTCTTCTTCATTTATATTTTTATTAAAGAATTAAATTAAATTAAATTAAACTCAACAAGTTTATTTTAAAAAATAATATTGATTTATTTTAGCTCTATGTTTTAGACAATGAAAGGTAGATTACCACATGGTTAAACAACATAATCGCTCACCCATTTTTAAATAAATCCAAATGTTGTTCTCTTTTATCTTGTTCGGTGTTTGTGACACAATATAACAGTTCCAAATGTGGAAAATAAGAAATACAATCTGCGCACACGTATTGGGTCGTCTTACACTATTCTATATTTTCTACAGTGGTACCTTTATTTCCCAAAACATAAGCTAGATATTCACAAGACACAATCTCACATGGAAATGAGCCTTAGAGAAGAAGATGCAAGTGGGGGAGAGTGAAGAGCCATAGGTGGTGTGGTGTGGTGGTGGAAAAATATTTGGAAGTTGAAATGATGAACAAAAACAAAACTTTTTTATATTGTTTCTCTTAAATAACAAAGCTTATATTATTTAAAAGAAAAGTTTTGAAGGCATTTACAAATCATACCTTTTAAGATAAACCCTAAAATAAATTTATGTTGTTTTGTAGTTACATGAAAGAGGCATAGAGGGAAGAAAACAAAGTCATAGTATTGAAAAATGCACGATATGAAACTTCAATAAATGAGGCTCGTATAACAGATAAAATATGCAAAAAACAAACACCCAGTGAGGCTATGCTCACTTCTCTATTATTCAATGAAGACTGATTACATTCTTAAATAGGAAAAGACTCTACTGAGTCAGTTACATGCAAACCACAAACAACTCGACTCTACAGACAGTGAACTATGAACTGACTCTTAGAACTGGCGCTTATTCCATTATTTCTAAGTCTCCTCCTTAATGGAGAATGGATTGACTTCTACACCTAACATCTCCCTAAACATCTCAAACTTAATCTTTCCAAGAGGCTTAGTGAAAATATCAGCAACATTTTCACTAGTATTACAATACATAAGAGCTATTTCCTTTGACTACAACTTTTCTCTAACAAAATGAAACTGAGCTTCAACATGCTTTGTCCTTGCATGAAAAATCGTATTCTTCGTAATATTGATTGAAATTTTATTATCACATTTGATCATCGTAGGTTCCTTTCATTCTTCTCCAACATCTTGAAAAAGCCTTCTTAACCAAACAACTTCACAAGTTGTTGCACACAAGGCTTTATATTCTATTTCAGTAGAAGACAAAGATACAATAGGTTGTTTTTTGCTGCTCCATGAAACAACCCCAGATCTAATGCAAAACGCATATCCAATGGTTGATATTCAATCATCCAAATTGCCAGCCCAATCAGAATCTGAGTAACGTGTCAACTCAATATCAAATGCATCAATATAGTTAATACCATAATCAAGTGTTCCTTTTAGATATCTGAGTACTGCCTTTGTTGCATTCCAATGGATTTCATGAGGTTTCTCCATAAACTGACTTAACACAGTCACAAAATATGCAATATCAGGTCTGGTTGTGGTGAGATAATTCAAACTAGCCACTATCTGTCTATGCACAGTTCCATTCACCTCCTTCGAACCATCATCACAAGAAAGTTTCACATTATGTTGCATGGGAACACTAGAAGAATTACACTGATCCATTTTAAATCTCTTAAGTATTTCTCTAATATACTTACTTTGACAAACAAAAGTTTGGCCTGCATTTATCCAAACTGCAAGACCTAGGCAGTAATGTAACTCACCAAGATATTTCATTTCAAATGCTTTTGACAACTGTTACTTGATTTCATCAATTAATTTCTCTGCATTTCCTGTAATTATCAAATCATCAACATATAAAGAAATCAATACTATATACCCTTTGCTCATCAAATTTGTTATACATATTTGGATCACTTTTTCTCCTCATAAAACCCTGTTGAAGAAATAAAGAATCTATCTTCTCATACCATGACCTAGGTGCATCTTTTAGTCCATACAATGCTTTCTTTAACTTACACACTAAATGTTCTTTCCCTTTTTCCACAAACCCTCTAGGTTGAGTAAGGTAAACCTCCTCCTTTAACTCACCATTCAAAAATGAATATTTAACATCTAGCTGGTGTAGCTTCCAATGGTACTTTGTAGCTAAAGCAATTATCATTCTAATAGTATTCAATTTAGCTACTGGTGCAAACGTTTCAGCATAATCAATACCTTATGTTTGTGAATATTCCTTTGCAACCAGACTAGCCTTATACCTATCTATACTACCATTTGATTTAAACTTGGGTTTGTATATCCATTTGCATCCAATGGACTTATTATGTTTAGGAAATTTAGTCAATTCCCAAGTATTGTTTTTCATTATCAATTCATATTCTTCCTCCATTGCATTTCGTCATTCATCATGTTCATTAGCTTCATAAAAAATTATGGGTTCTATGAAATTTGAAATTCTACTCATTAGGGCATAGTATTTATACCTCTCAGGAATCCAAATTGGTTGTGAAGATATTCTCAACTGATTATATTCCTCCCCACTTTGTGAAGATCTGTCTTCACCTCTAGGTGAACTATGATTGCTTGAATTGTCCATATCACTAAGTCCTTGTTGTTGTTGTTGTTGTTGTCACTGCAGGGATGGTTGTTGTTGTGTGGTCTGTTGTTGGTCTTCTTTAACTCCTTCATCAAGAAGTCTCTCCCATTTCTCATGATTGTTGTCATCATGATTTCCTGCTTCCTGCTCATGGAAAAGTACATCTCTACTTGCAAATACTTTGTGAGGAACAGGATCAAACAATTTGTATTCTTTAAATTAAGAACAATACCCAATGAAAATACATTTAATGGCTTTAGCATCCAATTTCCTTCTATTCTCCTTTGGAATATGAGAAAAAGCCTTACACCCAAATACTTTCAAATTATGAACTGCAGGTTTGGAACCATACAAGGCCTCGAAAGGAGTAACATTATCAAGACACCTTGTTGGACTTCTATTCTTTAAATAAACTGTAGTATTTATGGCTTCAGCCCAAAATGAATTTGAGAGATTCTTACCTTTCATCATACTGCGTCCACACTCTACCAGAGTTATGTTTTTCCTTTCAGCGACTCTGTTCTGCTATGGAGTGTGAGATACTGTAAACTGTTGTACTATTCCATGATCTTTGCAATATTTGTTGAAGTCCTCTGATTTATATTCTCCCCCTTGATTTGAACGAAGGATTTTGATGGATTTTCCTGTCTGCTTTTCCACCATGGTTCTGAATTCCCTAAATTACTCGAAAACATCACTTTTTCTTCTAAGGAAGTAAACCCATGTGTATCTCGTGCAATCATCAATAAATAACAGAAAGTAAAATGCACCTCCTAAATACCTAGTCTACATAGGTCCACAAACATCAATATGCACAAGATCTAACACATATTTGTTTTTCTTATCAGGATTAGAGGGGAATTCATCTCTGTGCATCTTTCCTAATGCACATCCATCACAAGAAACCTTCTCATTATTTAACATGGGAATTCCTTCAACCATATTCTTTTTCTGTAATAACAATAAATCAGGATAATTGATGTGTCCATACCTTTGATGCCAAAGAATATCTGTTGGCATAGTTGTAGAAGTCAGTGCGTGATGTGCTTTGTTGGTAACATCAAGTTTGTATAGGCCTCCTGCTCTGACTCCCGTTGCAACAATTTTGAAATGGTCCAATAGATCCTTCACTATGCAATAGTCTTTGAAGAACAAAACCTTCAAGTCCTGATCTGTAATGGTGGACACAGAGATAAAAATTTTCTTTATTCCTGGCACATAAACAACATTGTGAATGTGACGAACTTTACCATTCGACAATGTCATAGGAATGTCTCCATATCCCTTGATCTGATGAGTGTGTTCATCACCAAGATATATGCTGGCTCAATTCTGTGTTTCTTTAAAATTAGTATACCGCATCTTATTGCATGTCATATGTACTGATGCTCCAAAATCCACAAACCAGGCATCTGAATCATCCATTTCAGTAGATAAAGTAGCTTTAGACACAAACAGCCTAAGATCTCATGATTCAAAATTTGGGGGTTCATCAATATCATCACTAGCAATAAATAATCTGAGATCATGATTTGACGATTTTTTTGCATAATAAACCGAATGTGTTCTAGGTTTATTCCTAGCCTCATTGCTCTTCTTCTTATCACATTCTTTAACAATATCTCCTGGTCAACCACAATAAAAACAACTATTTGATTCATTCTTGTTAGATTGCATATCTTGATTTAGAGATTGCCTTCTTTGCCATGAACTGCCTCTCTGCCATGAACCGCCTCTCTGCCATGAACTGCCTCCTCTGCCTCTTTCTCCTAATCTTCCTCTCGCAGATCTCTTATTTGACCACACTTCCAAATATTTATTCTAAGGCTTCAAACTCTCGCGCCTCTCTTCCTCTTGCAGCAAAAAACTTGTCAGTTCTTCAAACGTGGGAGCTTTCTCCTTTGCTACGAGACTTGTTATGAACAGATGATAATATTCTAGCATACCATTTAAGGTAATAGTGAGTAGGTCAGCGTTCCCCTATATTTACTAGATTGTCTTTCACCTCTTTAATACAACCCAAAAATGAACTAATAGATTCATTTCCATCCATTTTAATGCCTAGCAATTTAGTTTTCAGGAATAAAATGCGATTTGTGTTGCTAGTTTCATACAATGCTTTAAGCGTTGTCCATGTTGCAGCAGAAGATGTAGCTTCTCTAATATGTGGAACTATGCTATCTTTAACTGACATGCACAAAAATACCTTTTCCTTGTTTTCACGCTTCTCCCAATATTGGATCTGTATTGTTGTCACACCTACAGTCGCATCAGGTTTCAGTTCATTTCCCTTCGCAATGTTCCAGACACCACAGTCTTCCATGAGCATCTACATCTTGAATTTTCAGTTAATGAAATTCGAGCCATCTAACTTGTTGGCTTCATTGAGGTAGGTCTTTGTCAGCGGATTCTCCATTGCTGCAATTTAGTCTCTGCAAGTGAATCACCAAGGATATGAAACTTTCTGTCACTCTGCCTTCAGATACGACCGATCCGTCTCAATCTCAACTCTTAGCTTTCTTAAGAGAAAACCTTAACACCACTCCATGTATTAAAAAATATAAGTTTCTTAAAAGAAATCCCGCTTCTTTTTGTTTTAATACACATGCATGCATCCACTTTTAAAAGGATCTCATTAAAAAAAAAACTCACACTCATATGTAAAAAAAAAGAATTTAAATTTCTTAAAAGAAATCCTTTTTAATACACACATCCACTTTTTTAAATCATTTAAATCACTTGGCCATCCATTAAAAATGATATGAAATCGTGAATGGAGGAGGCCCCTTCAATGATTCAAAAACAAAAACTCAAGCTTTACCCTCACGCTTCAACTTCATAGTTAAAATAAAAGTAAATCTCCCTTTTCAACTTCACATATAAAAAATAAAGCTTTACCCTTATGCTTCAACTTCACGATTTCTCATATACGCTCCACATCAATTATAAATTCCTTTACAAACTCGCAGGTGTACATGCTCGCGACTTTGTGGTGTGCAGACTCACGCTTCCTACCAGGAATGTTGATGGCCTCCTCAGCTCATGATGACCTTAAGAACCCACAGGGAAAACGTTCCTTACGCCTGCATAGACACAAACGTTTTCGCACCTCATGCTATAGTAGACTACAGGGAGTCCGCACCTCATGTTGTAATAGACTGCAAAAATATCCAAAACTTTCCGCACTGTAATACAAAACAGACTGCGGAAATCTGAGTATTTCAGATGTGCGAAAGGGCCACTACTATGTTGCCGCACCCTACCAAAGGAGGGACCTACGAACCTCCAGAATTTTACACACCTCTCCCCGTGGCTCTGATACCAAGATAAAATATGAGAAAAACAAACACTCGGTGAGGTTACGCTCACTTCTTTATTATTCAATGAAGACTGATTACATTCTTAAATAGGAAAAGACTCTACTGATTCGGTTACATGCAAACCACAAACAACTAGACTCTACAGACAGTGAACTATGAACTGACTCTTAGAACTGGTGCTTAGAACTGGCGTTTAATCCATTATTTCCAAGTATAACATGGATCCACTACTACATATTGAAAAACTTGCGATGACCACTTGCGACAAAAGTACTCTTTCGTCGCAACATGCAAGAGAAAAAGTTCTTTTTTTCTAATTCTACCCTGTATTCATCACAATCTCGATGCCTATAGTTTCACTGAACTATAATGGTCAATGTTCATCGCATAAGCGACGACCTTACATTGGTCGTCGCATAAGAGACGAAAGTTGACCATAATAATTTAGTCAAACTTTACCATTGAAAATGACCTAAAATAAATAGGTGTAAAAAATATATATATTTTAGGTCACGATTGTCGCAATTGCGATGATGGTGACCCAAAATTGGCCTATAAATATTTGATGATTTAAAGATGTTGCGACAATATTGCTATAACAACGACGATTCCAAAAGGGAATTTTTGTGCGGAAAAATGTTGCAGAATGTTGTTAGAGGTGGGGAAAAAAGTAAAGCAAGTGAACATGGTGATGGTAGATGTTATTGCCCTTGTAAAAAATTTTGCCTCATACGTCCCATGAGAATTTTAATAGCAACAACTACAAAACATTGTAGGAAATATGGTCACATTGATGGCGGATCGAATGAATATTGTCCCATGGTAATTATCTATATATTCATTATCTTTTTTTTATTTTGTCAATTTTATATAAAATTATATATATGTATATATATTGTTTGAATGTTTTTTATAGTATACACTAATTTTGCATGATTGTTTGTAATTATAAAGTTAGAGTTTCCCTCTAACTTTCCGCAGAATATTGCACCAAGTATTAGTAGAAATGATTTTGTACAAGCTGAGGAACATCATCATGACCAAGCAAATGAGGATCTCATGGAAGATGATGATGGGACAAATCAAGTTAATGATCCCATGGAAGAAGAAGATGGGACAAATCAAATGATCCAAAATTTGTTTTCGCAGCCGAATGAGGATGGGGAAAATGCTGGTATTTATGATGAACCTCTATTAGAAAAGGAAAATAAACGACTTTATGAAGGATCAAGAGCAAATCTTCTCTCGGCTACATTGTTGCTGGTGAACTTAAAGGTTATGAATAATTTGTCGAACACTTGTATGACATAGATACTAAGGTATGTAATATGTTTCATCTCATACTGTACATAAATGTTGATTTTTTTTATATTTGTTTTTAGTGTTAATTAATGTGTAAAATAAGAATGCATTTTTTATGATTAATATTCTTACATTAACTAGGTGTTTGTTATGTTGTAGATTGTTAGGTGAATTTTTGTTACCATCGACAAATATTTTACCTCACACATATCGAGGTTTGCATGCCATTATGAAAGACATTGGAATGGATTATCAAACTATAGATGCATGTCCTAATGACCATATTATATATTATGGACAACATGCTTCGAAAACCGAATGTCTGCAATGTTTTGTCAGTAGACATCAAACCGATCAAGTAACAAAAAGGTTGCCTCGAAAGGTTCTTCGTCATATTCCCATAATTCCACATTTGCAGCGATTGTTCAAGTGTGAAATCATAGCACAATTTATGGATTACCATGCACATAACATAAGTGAAGATGGTGTTCTTCAAATGACTGCTGATGGTTCTGCATTTAGGGAAATTAAGGAAAAATGGGCAGATTTCAAAGATGAACCTCGTAATGTTAGGCTTTCATTGGCAACTGATGGTGTTAATCCATTCGGAGAGCTTAGGTCTATTTACTTAGTGTGGCCTATTTTTGTTATCAACAATAACATTATTCCTTGGATTTCAATAAAGAGGGAGCACATAATGTTGATAATGATTTTTCCAAGTATATGTTTACATTAATTTTTTGAATTTAACATTTTCATTTGTTTCAATTTTTGCATAATATCTTTTTATTTATTTATTTAATTATATATATTATATGATATCATTCCTTTAGTAATTATGTGTAATTTCAAACAATTAGGTAAGTAACAAGTTAAATATATGAATGTATATATCGAGCCTCTTATCGACAAGCTACTAAAGTTATGGGTTGGCATCACAATGTACGGCATATGTAAACCAATTGGGGAGAAGAAATTTAAATTCCGTGGAATACTTTTATGGACAATTCATGATGCCCTTGGACTAACACATTTTTGTGGTATGTATAATAATTCTAATATTTCTCTTTAATACTATACAATATTTTAATGTTATCATGGTGTATGTTTACTTTTAAAATAATCTCATCGTAAAATTGACATTAGTCCATTTGTTGTAGGTCTTCAAACAAAGGGTAAATTTGCATGTCCAGTTTGTGGCCCTAAGATAAAGTATCGTCATTCAAAAAGTTTAGGAAATATGGTGTTTGATGAGTATAGGCACCTTCTTCCTAATAACCATAGGTATCATACTACTGAAAAACATATTTTGAATGGGAAAGAAGAGACTGGTTTAAAACCACGAAGAATGACACCTCACCTATGGAGGTTGGAATATAATAGAAATTGTCAAGGTACTCAATTTCTTAATGTATCATAGATTGTGTAATGTTTTGAATGTTTATTTTAATCATTGAATTTATTTTACCATATTTGATAATTACTTTTGTGATTTCTTTTATGATTCATGAAGGCCACAATCATCATGAAGGTATTAATAATGGGCTTCCACGAGGAATGAAATCTTATCCAGCTCAATTCATGAGGTTGCCCTACTATGAGGAGCTAAAAATAGCTCATTTGTTTGATACAATGCATATCAGGAAGAATGTGACTGAAATGTTATGGCGAATCATAGATGGTAGGAGGAACAAAGACAAAATTGTCAAAA
>JASDQU010104494.1:325909-355934 GCA_032191745.1 Picea mariana
GTGTTGGTCTCTCTTGGTCGGTTTGACCAAGGCTAATAGATATCTATTAGGTGATGGTTTTCCCGATTAAGGGTTTCCAAGATAAATATTGGCTCTATGTGTATCTTTTTTTGTTTTTCTATTTATATCTCAGTTTTGAACATGCTCGAGACATCAAATATGCCACTATGAATTATAATGTTACAAGATCTCAACGATATAATGTAAGAAACTAAAGGATAGGTTTTCCCTTGCTCCAATGCAATCCAATGGATAGTTGACCAGAAAAATATTTATAAAAAAAAAGACAAATAATATACCAAGTTAGATGATGTATCACATTTTATGAGTCTAACAACCTTTAAGTGTTGACTATAGATTTTTGTGGATTCAAGAATAATTAACCAATATTTGGGTCAAACACGCTGCTAAGACACATAACTATTATAACATTCTAAAATCCTAGTGGAGCGAGAGTGAAAATTTCAATCGAGAGATACAAATATCTATCCCTTTATAATTCTAAATTCCAATTGAGGATGGTGCGGTCCTCATAAGTGGACTATAAAGATAAAAGAATGGATTTCATATAATGAAATCTTGGGTTTCTTTTCTATATCAAATCCTTCACAAAGGAATGGTTTTCGGTTGGGATTACATCCTATCCCATACCTCGAATGAATCCCTCGTTCAAGTCAATGTTGGAAGGCACCACGCCAAAATTCCACATGTATTTGTATTTGTTGGATATAATATGTGAAATTTATTCATTTTATGGGATGGTTGGGAACTAGAATACTAAGTGTCTTCCTATTCACATGTACTACAAAATACTTTGCAAATACAAGTATTTTGTGCACCACTAGAAAATTTGTGATTGACTCTAGCCCCATTGTATGAATTGATCTTTAATATAATATGCTGCAAACTTTTGAAATAAGTTGTGCAAGTTTAAAACCATGGGAGATTGGTATATGAATGAGAATCAAACTTGTATCAAGGTATATAGTTCCATAAAATCTTCTCATATCCTACCAAACTATGTCCTTAACATATTAGTTCTCAGAGAGATTGACTTCCAAACAATTTGTTATGGTCCTAATCAAGCATTAGCTCAAAATAAAATAAAAACATATTGTTGCACATATCTATTGAGGGGCCTCAATTTTCCTAACAACAGCAAGGGGTACTCCCTGGTATAAAGTCCCAATTAGACTATACATCATTTGAGTTAGGAGTCCTATCCGTAATTTGGCCCAGCTTCCATTATTGCTAACTTTTGATTTTATTACCGGTTAAGGTTCGGCGTACCGATGTGAGATGGGATGCAATGCAAAGATGTAGATTAATACCATGTATGTAAAATAAGAACAACTAACCTATCATAATCTATACTAACCTATCGCTAATCTATGCTAACCTATCCTAGCTAGGAGTGAAACTAGAGTAACCGATGAGTTATAATGCAACCAAATCTTAAAACTATTTTAACACAGTTAGTTGTATGAAAAGAGAAAGATTGGAAGAAATCACAGATGTAAGTATATAATCAGATTAGTCCATATTACATTAACATATACTGTAACAACTCAAAAAACTCAAGGCGTGGAAATATTCGAAGAAATACCAAACACTGCAAAAATGTAATTAATATTGCATAAGAATTAGTCTACAGCAAACAAAACATTCTTACAATCCATAGAAATAGTGAACATCCTCACTCGAAGTAGTTAAAATCTTTGATTAGTTTCTACATAGAATTCCTTCTAAAAGTACTAGCCTTGAGGGCTTCTCAATATTCATTAACATTGTATAAGTTCTTGAAACAGTTATTGGCTCTATACAATGCTTGAAAAGCCAAAAATTTAAAAGTCCTTATTTTATAGTTTCTAATCTACTTTATACACATAATGGGAACTCATATTTTTCCTTTCACCTTCTTATTGAAGTAGCAGTTACAAGACTATTAACATTTCCTTCTCTTATGGAAAGTGGCATAAAATGACGAAATTTGAGATAGTTAGGAAAAGGACGAAAAATAAGACAATGGTTTTTCCTTTAACTATGATATTTTGCTCTAGAGATAGGCTCTCCAAACTTCCAGTTGGTTATACAATGCCTCAATCCTTCTGTAAGATAGTTGCACCAACATTGCTTCAATCATGGCCACGCTATCATCCAAGGTGCTCATCTCTTTTTCCAATTTTTTCATGCAATCTTGTATCATAGTATGGATCTTTGTTGGTTGGATCAAATGTTGATCAATAAGATCGATTGAGATGAAAATTGATGTTTCAACTACTTGTCTTCTCCAACTTGTACTTTCTTAATTAAATTCACTAATTCATCCATGACTAAGTTCTTTCCCAGTTCATCTAGCATTGGGAGCCGACCATGTCTTATCAACTCTTGAGAAGCTTTGTGAGTTCTAGAGAAAATCCCTATTTCTTTGGTCACATCTTTGTCTTCTTGTTTTCGTACATATTGGAATTGATCTAGCGCATACAGATCTGTCTTCCTCATTGATTTTGAGGGTCTGTGTAATTCAGTAGGTGCATTAGGATTTTATGTTATCCAAGTATCAATATCGGCTATGCCTTCTCGGATGGTGGTGTATTGCATCAATTGCATCTGTATCTTGTTGTTTTGTTCAATCATTGTTGCAGCTATGTTTTGAAAAAGATGTATGTTGGAGTACATATCAATGATCACATCTTCAATCTCATTTCTCACTTTTCCTATGCTGAATTTAAAATTGAGAAGACTCCTCTCATATATTCTTACTTGTTGGAGTTTCTCCTCTAAATCTTTGATCTTAAGTTCTTTCTCCTCGTTTTGTTGGCACAGCCTTTGCATATTATCTACAGTTGCATCCATGAATGAAAATCATGTTCTTGTTGTTTCCATAGGGTTTTTCCTAACATATCTTGTGACCGGCACCTGGGTTATTACTGATAGAGCTCCCTTTGTTGTTGGAACCTTCTTAAACCTTTCTTTTATGATCCAGCATGTTTTTCTATTGCACGTAAAGCTTCGGATATTTACTATCTCAGTTGACCAAAAAGGTTCCCATGGCCCAAGACATAACACACTACTTTTTGTTTCTACTTTTGTACCCGTGATGGATGTTCCAGCAACATTCAAGTCCATTGGGAGTGTCTCCTTCTTTATCCTCTACTTCCTTCTTCTGCCTTTCTTCTTCAGAAACTTTATCAGTTGCTTATTTTGCTGCTAATTCTGTCTCTATCCTTTATTCTTCAACGGACTCCTTTTCCTTTTCAATAGAAGCTTTTGCTTCAGCTTCCACTTTTTCTTTTGATTCATTTTCTGCAATGGATTTTTCTTTGTCCACTTCCAACTTTTGCTTCTTTTTAGCATCATTTTTCTTCTTTAATACTTTATCTTTGTCCCTCCTCTTTTTATCGGTAGGTGCTTCTTCTTTTTTTTCTTCTTATGCAAAGCCTGAATGTATCGAAAGGGATATGGGGGAAGATCTCTCAACTTCATCTCTTTCTACATATTTTTTGGTCATCTCTCTTGTAGCGTCTTCATCCGTAATACTACCTCTCGGTTGACCTCACCTATTGAAAATAACCTCATCATAAGTTTTGGCATTTTGATTTACTCATTCTTCTTCCCATAACTCAGAGGTGTATTCGTAAGGGATTCTCATGCTATGGAGATGCTCTTTGACAATATTCTTTGGATCGTGTCTCTTGAATCGTTCTTCTCCAAAATGATAGGAGATCAAGTGATCCTGATTTATGAGAGGAATGATATGAAAAATACATTGAATACCATAACACAAAGAAACAGATAAAAATAGTAGATATCCAGTGAACAATAACTTCTATTGAATAAATAAAATAGGTTGAAACTGTAAAACTACAGAACTGAAACAACTTCCTTGAATGGTGGTAGTTATCTCTGAGAAGAGATGTGGATACTACGTGCATCCATCTGAGAAGAATCATTACAATGAGGTTTCAAAGGCCTTTTTAACATTACTCATGAATGCAAAAACCCTAGACATCCAAAAACCTAACCCTAGGAGATGAAACGCCAAATGTCATGTGGGACCTGATGGGTTAGTTGGTACCTCAACTTATCGGGGTTGTAACTTTTTTCCTCCATTTTAGGTGTGTGATATCCCATTGGAAAGGCATTTTCAAGAACTGCACATTATTTCATCAAATTGTGACTTTGTCTACAGTTTGACTATCGCAAGATAAAAAAGAAAACATTGTTTAGGGCCCCAAAATGACCCTGGAAGTACAGAAAGATGTATTGACATGAAAAATTCCAAACTAAGCCAGTTGTATTAGGTGGGAAGCCACCATTCTCCACCTAGAAGATGTGTAGGAATTTAGATATCCCTGAAAGTGTAGAACCCACGATTACAAAGAAGTATAGAAGAACGTGTTGAACTAAAAATTGTCAAGAGGATCCAGTTGGAATAGGTGGGTGGCCACCAATATCCACCTAGGTCAATCCTTCCTCCTTAGGAAGCAATGGTCTCCATTGCATTGAGTGCCCCCATCAGGTGAGGAAACTTCTGCTGAATTTGGCCCTAGGTGAGCCACTTTCCTTGGTGTACGAACTTCCCTAGCTTGACAACCTGATAAAGTTGGATCCTCTGCTGGCAAGTTCCCTTGATCTGTGTATCCAATATCTGACCAGTGGGTGCATGTTCCATGTAGTTAGGGTTGATATCTGTTGGTCTAAATTGTTCTGCGATCTCTGATGTGTCTAATAATGGTGGAAAATATGGACAAAGGAGGTCTACATTGAACACTGGGTGAAATCCAAGGAAGGTTGGAGTGTTGAGATCAAAAGCATTGTTACCCACGGCTTGGTGATAGTGTAAGTCCCATAGTGAAGTGGGCAGAGCTTCTGATGGGGCCATATAAGGATCTCTTCCTACAAATGTAACCATACCTTGTCGCCCACCTGAAATTGGTGCGGTACACGGTGTTAATCATGGCTCTACTTGTACTTATCATTGGCTTTCTGCTAAATCTCATGGACCTGTTGGTAGATGTGTTGAATTCGCTCAATGAATCTGGTGGATTTGTTGGCCTCAGAGTGAACATGGGAAGATTACACCTATGTGGTTGCAAGAGGTAGTGCAACATTAATGGTACCCAAGGGTTGGAATCCCAACCCCACTTGAAATCGGCTATGGACAGTGGAACTATGGAGAGCCTTGTTGTAGTTGTGTTTAACATAGGGAAGACTCTCATCCCATGTATGTGGATGCTTAGAATTGTACATCTGCAGGAAGTGCACAATCATCTGGTTGACGACATTTGTCTGGCCATCTGTTTGGGGGTGGAAAGTAGTAGATTTAGTGAGCTTGGTGTCCAACAATGACCAGAGACTCAACCAAAATGTTTTGAGGAACCTGATGTCCCGATATAAGGTGATGGTCTGTGGTATCCCAAAATAGACCCACACCCATTCGAAGAAGAGCTTGGCAGTATCTGTCGTTGTGATGCTCTTCTTGCAGATTGTGATAATGGCCATCTTCAAAAATTGATCAACCACAACAAATACACAATCATTGTCGTTCTTGGTGGACGAAAGAACAAACATGTAATCCATCGAGATGGATTCCCAAGGCCTCTCGGGAGTAGGAAGAGGGGTGTATAATCCTTGCTTCTTGATGGTTGGCTTGGAAATGGCACAGGTAGTGCAAGATATGATATACTTATTGACATCTTGTCAAAGTTTTGGCCAATAAAAATGCTTTTTTAGAACAACCACAGTTTTCTCCATACCAAAATTTCCTACCATCTGACTGTAGTGAGCCTCCCAAATCATATTTGCATGCTCTCTTGTGGGAACACAGAGGTGGCCCGGATGGCATAATAGTCCATCCTGGATGTGAAAATCGGTGACATTCTCTCATGCACCCAATAGCTTATAGGTGGTGGTGAAGTCAGGGTCACACTAATAAAGTTGGGGCCACTCAGATGCCTCATGTCCACAAGAATGGAGCATTGTGGTGAGTGCAGCAACAGAAGGGAGACTAAGGCAAACAGTGACACAATTTGTGCTCCTTGTTTTATAATTTATGTTGAGATGGAACTGTTGTATGTATGTGGATCACTTTTGATGGAGGTCATTCTACAACTTCCCCTATGTCTGTATGAATTCCAGAGGCATGTGATCAGTGTGGATGATTGTCTTCTTTCCCAGAATGTAATGTTTCCATTGACAGCATGATTTCACAATGGAATACATTTCTTTGTCATAGGTGGGGTATTTCCGGACAGTATCTGAGAGTGTCTCACTATGGTATTCTACTGGATGGTTGTGTTGAGTGAGAACTGCACCTACAACATAGTCAGAGGCATCATTCTCAATCTCAAATGGTTTTTTCAGATAGGGTAAGGAGAGTACTGGAGTTGAGCACAAGCGATGATTCAGATCATCAAATTCTTGTTGTTGTGTTTGCCCCCGTGTGAAATTTACCTTGCCACCACCCTTGGTTACTTGGATGAGGGTCCATGTAGTATGGGAGAATCCCAATATGAACTGGTACAGACCTCCTACCCTCATTCCAAGATCCGCACAGGATCTTCTCTTAATCACGACAAGGGTTGATTGAACTCCTTGTTTAATCCAAAAAAGGATTTCGGGTCTCTCGAGTTGGGCACTTCGAATGCAATGCCACAGCTCTTGGAAATAGCCAAAATGTGAAATTATGAATGGGCTTAAGGTGTAAGCCCCCTCTTCATCCCATTTTCAAATATGACCACAGCCTAGCCTTCACGCAAGCACCTTTTGCAACTCACGACTTCGCGAGTTGGAGCGCCAACCTCTCAGGCTCTTCCCTTGTGAATCCCCAAAACGTGATCCATCAATGAAGGTTGACTCCACCCAAAGAGACGGGTGCATGCCACCTATCACCTCTATTTATTCCTCTTACAGAGTGGGTCCTTGCCACCTGTTCACACGAGTCTTCATCTTTCACAACTTGAGAGAACAACAAACAGTCGTTCCTCTTCCTCTATGGATCCCTGACTCTGAAATCATACTCTCAACAAGATCTATGGTTGTGTGCCTTCCTTGATCCAATGGTCCTGGATATATCAGGGTTTTGCAACCTAGGAGTTCACAACTCTCGAGTCCAACTTTGAACTATTCCACTTCCTGATCCCCGATATGGCGAATTCACATACGATATCAATGGCCCTCATTGATCTAGATCTGATGGTCACTATCCTTCTTGAACTTATGGGTGTTGAAAGACACTCGATCTTAATCCTTCCACTGTTCCAAAAGATCCAATGGCTAACAGAACTTTGGCACTTCCTCCTGAAGTGATTCCACCATTCGATTCAACTTCTCAAAGGCTTCTGTCCAAATGACTTGGCGTCCTCCCTCCTAAATTTGACTTCTATGAGACGATTTTGACCTCTGCCTCCCTTTGAACACTTCATAGGTTCTATTCCTTCTAATCTTTCACTTGCGAACTCAAGGCTTCCAAAAGGGTCCCTGCACGCACTCCTTGTGGCAAAGTTTCAAATAACCTCTGTTTATTTGGGTCTTCGACTCTGTGCACTCTTTGCAACAAAGAATTATTCAACTCCCCGGTGAGTTCGAAGTAATTCGTTCACTTCTCCCAGCTTGTGCACACTTTGCACGGCTCTGTGCTCTGCTAGCATGCTTGCCTGTAAAGACACAATTTGAATCTCCTTTGAGAGTTCTATGATGAATTTCAGAACCTGGTCGATGCACTCCTTGCGGACCCTCCATTGCACTCTTTGTAGGAGTTCTTAGAAAGAGAAACAACTGAAACTCATTCTCCCCTTATCCAGAATTCAAACATTCAACATAGAATTCTAGAGCCTATATACACACATAGCATTGAAAGAAAATGCATACAAAGAATGAAAACAAGCCTTCAACATACCATTTAATAGGTGGTTCCAACAACCATAACAAACACATAGATTGGAATCAAATCTTTCTTCTATTAATTCCAGTGCTCCTATACATGGAAAATAATTAAAATGCATAAAATTCTCTGTTCTCCTCTGTGTAGCTCTACATCTTACGAATTCTGAATAAATGTTACAATGATACAAGGGCGAGGGTTTCTATCATCTGTTCTCCCTCCTATACTCCTAAACTATATAATCTATTAAATTGAATCTACCTACGTGCATTAAACACACATAAATGCCTTTTACATCTGGCGGATAGGAACATACGCTCAAAAATTAGTTTGGATCTTCAATACATAAATGCTAATGCACTTTCCTCCCATCCATTACATTAATCTTCAGATTTTGAAATCCACGATGTTTTCACAAAAATGTATTTAATTACATATGCATGTCCAACTATCTCTTTGGCTAGGTGTATGCCCTGGCTTCATACGATGCTCCTGCATCATACTCCCTCGCTTGAAAATTTTCATGAACTCATGTTCATGAGCTCTTCATGGTCTGTCCATGTCTTTGAATTTCTGCTTCATCCTCCCAACGAGCATATTCAATTGGATGTCCTTTACACTTGACCAAGTATTCAAAATACTCCTTTCTCCTAGTCTTTCTGCTAATCCTCTTGTCAACTATGCCTTCCATCTGTGGCTTTTCAGCTACAGGCATTTGTTTTGTCCATTGAATATTTTCTTGTTCATCTTTTGCTACTGCTTCTTCATCTATGTAAGGGTACAAATCCATGACATTGAATATCGGTGAGATTTCGACCCCATCGGGTAATTCAATATCATATGCATTTGCCCCAAATTTTCTTATGACCTTGCATGGTCCAATTTTCTTCACCTTCAACTTGTTGTATGTTCCCTTTGGGAACCTTTCCTTCCTCAAATGTGCAAGGATCAAATCACCAAATTCAAATTGAAGTTCTCACATGTGTTGATCTTCTCTATGCTTGTACTCTTGATTTGAATTCTGCAATCTCTCCTTGATTCTACCATGAAGCTCCTTCATTCCTTCTGCAAAGTTCTCTGCACTAGCACTCTTGAATTCAGCCTATTCTGAATCTTTCAATTCAGAGACTCCCCTTGGTTTCATTCCATATATAATTTGGAATGGACTCTGCCCTGTGCTTCTATTGAGTGATTCATTGTAAGAGAATTCCGCCTATGGCAGAATTTGATCCCATTGACTGTGGTGTTCAGTCACTAAGCTCCTTAACAAATCTCCCAAGCTTTTGTTCATGACCTCTGTCTGTCCATCCGTATGAGGATGATACGTTGAGATAAAAGACAAGTTTGTCCCCAGCTTCCTCCATAAGGTCCTCCATAAATGTCATACGAACTTGGTATCTTGATCAGAAATGATACTCCTTGGCAAGCTGTGAAGTCTGACGACTTCCTTGAAAAACAGGTTCGCAATATGAGTTGCATCACTGGTTTTCTGTCATGGTATGAAATGTGCCATCTTTGAAAATATATCTACCACTACAAAGATTGAATCATATCCCCTCTGTGTCCTTGGTAGTCCTAATATGAAATCCATGCTCACTGCATCCCATGGCCTTTCGGGTATGGGTAATGGTTGATATAACCCTGTGTTCTGCCTTTTTCCCTTCGTGTGCTGACAAATTCTGCACCTGTCCACAAATTTCTTCACATTTGTCCTCATCCCTAACTAGTAATATGAGCCAATCAACTTTGAGAATGTTTTTTCATGATCGAAGTGTCTGGTCAATCCTCCATTGTGCTTTTCCCTCAGCAAATTATCCCTCATGGAGCATTTCGGAATACATAGTTGATTTCCCCTGAACAATAGTCCATCCTGGATCATGTACTCTATCCATTGGCTTTTGTCCTTGAGAATTGGATTATCAGACACCTCATATGCCTCTTTGAAATATGGATCATCCCCGTACATGTCTTTGAGGTTATCAAAACCCAAAGTCTTCACTCTAAATTCCTGCATAAGCAAACATTTCCTGCTCAAAGCGTTAGCAACTTTGTTAGCAGTTCCAGAAATATGCTTAATCACAAAAGTAAAATTCTTCATGTATTCAACCCATTTAGCATGTTTTTGGTTCAACTTCTCCTATCGAGTCATGAATTGCAAAGCGTGATTATCACTGTACAAAACGAACTCTTTTGGAACCAAATAGTGCCTCCATTTCTTCAGCGCTTGTATGACTATGTAGAATTCTTTGTCATGCGTGGAGTACTTAATATTTGCTTCATTCAGTTTTTCACTTAAATATGCGACCGGCCTATTGTCTTTGCTCAAGACCGCTCCAATGGCAAATCCACTCGCATCACACCTAACCTGGAATGTCTTGTTGAAATCTGGCAAAACCATAATTGGTTGCTCAGTGATCTTCTTCTTCAGCAGGTTGAATCTCTTCTCTGCTTCCTCCATCCAGTGAAAATATTTATGTCTTTTCTTCACCATATCCATCATCGATGCGCTAATTCCACTGAAGTTTCAGATGAATTTCCTATAGAATCTAGCCAAACCATGGAAGCTTTGAACTTCAAACACGCTCTTCGGCGATGGCCAATCCTTAATCGCCTTTATCTTTTCCCGGTCCATTTCAATTCATTTGCAGAGATAATAAAACTCAAATAAATGAGTTATGTCCTTATAAATGATGATTTCTTCATGTTGATCAGAAATTTCTCTTGCTATAAACTTATCATCACTGCAGCTAAATGCTTCAAATGCTCTGCTTCAGTTTTGCTGAAAATTAATATATCGTCAATATATACAATGACTGATTTCCCAATGAAATCCTTCAGGACTTCATTCATCAACCTCATGAAAGTACTGGGTGCATTCATCAAGCCAAATGGCATGACAAGCCATTCATACAGTCCTTCATTCATCTTGAATGTTGTCTTCCATTCATCACCTTCTCTCATTCTAATCTGATGATATCCGCTTTTCAAATCAATCTTTGAAAAAAACTTTGCTCCACTCAAGAAATCCATCAAGTCATCCATCCTTGGAAATGGGAACCTGCACCTGATGGTAATTTTGTTGATTGCCCTTGATTCTATACACATTCTCCAGCCACTATCCTTCCTTGGGCTGAGCACTGTCGGAACAGTGCATGGGCTCAAGCTCTCCTGAATCAATCCTTTTTCCATTAAGTCCTAGACCTGTCTCTTAACTTCTTCATTTTCCTGTGGCATCAACCTATAAGCTGTTTGTTTGGAAAACTAGCTCCAAGTATAAGATCAATATGATGACTTATACTCCTGATAGGTGGCAACGAACAAGGTAGTTCGTTCACTACTATATCAGCAAATTCTTCTAGAAACTCTTGGATTTCTTTCTGCAAATCATCTATCCTAGTGTTGTCCAAAACAATTATGGGATTCCTAACCAAAATTAATTGTGTGTCTTCCTTTTTCTTGACTTCCTTAAGAATTTCCTTCCCACTCATGAGAAGTACAGTGTTGCTCATCTCTGTTTTCACCTCTTTATCCTTAATTGGCAGCAACATGTGCGTCCTACCATTTTTCTCCAAAGTGTACGTTTTTTGTCTCCCATCATGCACCACATTTCTATCATATTGCCATGGTCTACCTAGCAATAGATGAAAAACATCCATGGGAATGACATCACATAATACCTCATCTTATATCCTCTTATTTTAAATTCAACTAAACATTGTTTAGTGACATTTACCTTATGTCCTTTTTGTAGCCACGAAACTTTGTATGGGATTGGATATGAAACAGTCTCCAGCTCTAGATTTTCTACCATTTTCATAAATACAAGAATATATGTGCTACCGTTGTCCACTATGACCTTGCATACCCTGTCTTTGGTTTTGCAAGCAGTCTGAAATAGACTATTTCTTTGGGCTGGGTTCTCTGGCTCCTTCTCTGGTTTCAAGAGAACTTTTTGCATCATCAAAGATCTTCCACCCTCAGCGTCCTCTGCCTCAACATTCTGTCTTTGAGCTTCATCAATGTGAGTTTCACCACCATCTTTCTTCCTATCTGGACACTCATAGGATTTATGTTCGATTTTTCTGCGGACAAAGCATTTCACTTCACCTCCTCTGCCTATTTCTCTTCCTCTGGCTCAAGGAAAAGTATTTCTATCAGCATACTGCCTCCCCTGTGAGCTTCCTCCTCTCTCAGATTAAGGTTGAGGTTTCTTCCCCACTTCCTTAGGTTTATGAGTTATGTCCTGGGAAATTGTCTTGCCTCTGCTTTGACTTCTGCCTCGGCCTCTTTGACCTTGCTTTTGGCTCAGCTTCTCTTCAGATTTTAGAGCCATCTGATAATCATCTTCTACGGTTTGGATGGTCATCATGCTCATCTCATCCTGAATTTCATATCGTATACCATTCATATACCTAGCAACTTTCTCATCATCTCTTTCCCTATGACCTGCTTTGATGTTTATCCTATAGAACTCTTCAGTGTATTCTTTCACTGACATCAACTTCTGTCTCAAGTTATGCATCCTACGAAACATATTTATTTGATAATCCCTGGGTATAAACTTGGATTTCATTTTTGCAACCATTCTATCCCAGCTCTTGCTTTTCTGCTTACCCTTGCAACGTCTATCAGCCTGCAGTTCATCCCACCACAATGTTGCATGCCCTTTAAGTCTAGTAACGGCATGTTTGACTTTCTTGTCTTCCTCGACATCCTCATAGTCAAAGTGTTTGTCTAGGGCTCTAATCCAGTCTAAAAGCTCTTCAACGTCTAGGTTGACTTCGTACATTGGAATATCCATTTTTTCCCTAGCACCTATCCTTGAAACAGCCCTGAATAGGCATTCTTCTGCAGCATCTTCGACTGCAACTTCTTCTCCTTCATTCTCAGCTTCATTTTCACTTTCATCTTCACTAATATCCCCAGTGTCAATTGTTCTCCTTTGTGTTGTCTCCATAGCATAAAGTCTAGCATGTAATTCACGCATTTTTCTTTCCACTGTTGGATCAGGTATGGGCCTTTGTCTTCTTCTCGACGGCATGGTTGTAAAATTCCTCTTTTCCTCTCTGCTTTAGAAAGAAAAGAATATGTTCTAGGCTCTGATACCACAAGTGGTGCAGACCTCCTACCCTCAAGACAAGATCCGCGCAGGATCTTCTCTAAATCACAACAAGGGTTGATTGAACTCTTTGTTTAAGCCTGCAAAGGATTTTGGGTCTTTCGAGTTGGGCACTTCGAATGCAATGCCAAAGCTCTTGGAAATAGCCGAAATGTGAAATTGTGAATGGGATTAAGGTGTAAGCCCCCTCTTCATCCCCTTTTCAAATATGACCATAGCCTGGCCTTCACGCAAGCACCTTTCACAACTCATGACTTTGTGAGTTGGAGCGCCAACCTCTCGGGCTCTTCCCTTGCGAATCCCTGAAACATGATCTGTCAACGAAGGTTGAATCCACCCAAAGCGACGGGCACACGCCACCTGTCACCTATGTTTATTCTACTTACAAAGTGGGTCCTTTCCACCTGTTCACACAAGTCTTCAGCTTTCGTAACTTGAGATAACAGCGAACAATCATTCCTCTTCCTATATGGATCCCCAACTATGAAATCATACTCTTGACGAGATCTATGGTTGTGTGCCTTCCTCGATCCAATGGTCATGGATGTATCAGGATTTTGCAACCCAAAAGTTTGCAAATCTCGAGTCCAACTTTGAACTACTCCACTTCTCGATCCCTGATATGGTGAATTCACATATAAGATCAACGGCCCTCATTGATCCGAATCTGACGGTCACTATCCTTTCTGAACTTATGGGTGTTGAAAGACACTCGGTCTTAATCCTTCCACTGCTCCACAAGATCCAACGGCTAAAGGAACTTTGGCACTTCCTCCTGAAGCGATTCCACCATCTAATTCAACTTCTCAAGGACTTTTTGCCAAATGACTTGGTGTCCTCCCTCCTGAATTTGACTTCTGTGAGACGATTTCAACCTCCGCCTCCCTTTGAACACTTCAAATATTCCTTCTAATCTTTCGCTTGTGAACTCAAGGCTTCCAAAAGGGTCCCTACATGCACTCCTTGCAGCAAAGTTTCAAATAACCTCTGGTTATTTGGGTCTTCGACTATGTGCACTCTTTGCAACAGAGAATTCTTCAAATCCCCGGTGAGTTCGAAGTGATTCGTTCCCTTATCCCAGCCTATGCACACTTTGCACGGCTCTGTGCTCTGCTAGCACTCTTACCTGTAAAGACACAATTTGAATATCCTTTGAGAGTTCTGAGATGAATTTTAGAACCTAGTCGATGCACTCCTTGCGAACCCTCCACTGCACTCTTTGCAGGAGTTCTCATAAAGAGAAACAACTGAAACTCATTCTCCCCTTATCTAGAATTCAAACATTCAACATAGAATTCTAGAGCCTATATACACACATAGCATTGAAATAAAATGCATACAGAGAATGCAAACAAGCTTGCAACATACCATTTAACAGGTGGTTCCAACAACCCTAACAAACACATAGATTGGAATCAAAGCTTTCTTCTATTAATTTCAGTGCTCCTGTACATGGAAAATAACAAATAAAATGCATAAAATTCTTTGTTCTCCTCTGTGCAACTCTACAGCTTACAAATTCTAAATAAATGTTACAATGATACAAGGGTGAGGGTTTCTATCATCTGTTTTCCCTCCTATACTCCTACACTTTCTAATCTATTAAATTAAATCTACCTACTTGCATTAAACACACATAAATGCCTATTACATTCGGGGGATAGGAACATACGCTCCAAAATTAGTTTGGATCTTCAATGCATAAATTCTAATGCACTTTCCTCCCATCCATTACATTAATGCTTTAGATTTTGAAATCCACAACGTTTTCACAAAAACGTATTTAATTGCATCTGCATGTCTAGCTATCTCTTTGGCTAGGTGTGTGCCCTGGCTTCATACGATGCTCATGCATCACGAACCTTCTGTATAAGTTATCAATTCCCAAGAAGCTCTGAAGCTCATTTAATGTGGTTAGGGCTGTCTAGTCACAAATGAATTGGATCTTAGCTGGATCCACATGTACCCCATGCTCATCAACAATGCAGCCCAAGTATTCGACCTTGTTCATGCCAAAGGAGAATTTTTCAAAGTTGGCATATAGCTTGTGCTACCGCAGAGTACCCAAAACCTATTGAATATGATGCATGTGCTCCTCCCAAATTCTAATGAAGATGAGGACATCATTCAAATATACCACCAAAAATGAGTTGGTGAAGGGTCTCAATACATCATCCATCAATCACATGAAAGTTTTTGGTGCATTTGTTAAGCCAAGGGGCATGACCATCTATTCGAAGAGACCTTCTTTAGATTTGAAAGTTGTCTTCCATACATCAGTTGCTTCAATGGGAACCTGGTGGTAGCCATACTTTAGGTCAATATTGTTGAAGAAATTTTCCCCCTTGAGTTGGTCAAGAAGGTCATCAATTCGAGGAATTGGGTACCGGTTCCTAACTGTGATTTTGTTTAATTCTCTCTAATAAATGCAGAGCCACCTAGTCCCATCTTTCTTCTACACCATCACAATCGAGCTTACGTAAGGGGAGGAGTTAGGTCAAATGTGCCCCTTTTGAAGCAGTTCTTGGATCTAGCACTTTATTTTGTCATTTTCCATCAGCGAACGATGATAGACTAGTCCATTAGGAAGTGGTGCACCGAGGGTTAGATCAATTGGATGCTTGACTTGGCAGTGCATCGGTACCCATGTGGGTGAGGAGAAGATATCTCTGTACTCTTCTATGATCCTGTCCACTTGCTTCTGCCACAAAGAGAGGATCTATGTAGAGGTCACAGATGTGTGTGGTGACCTTCTTCTTTCTATGAGTACGGATCACAAAGAAGACGAACTTCTCAGTCTGTGAAATAACCTTACTTCATTTCTTAGAAAATATTAAAGAAATAACAGTAGGCGGTGCTACCTCCAATATCCTATACAATTGTCTACCCAAAGTAATAATAACATTGTGGGGTCTAGACTCATACACAACATGTTGTTTCCATAAATATGGTTGGCCTAAAATAACATCAAAAACTTCAAGGGGAGAAATATCACACAATACCTCGTCTTTGAAGGGCTTGATGTTCTAGGGAAGACGACATTGTTGGCCGACATTAAGATCTTGTCCTTGGAAAATCCATCCAATGGTGTAGGGTTGCAGGCATGGTGTTATCAACAGGTCTAGCCACTTGATGACCTCTTCTAAAATCAAGTTCTTTTGACTGCCACTATCGACAATGAAATGCAGCGAAGTCCCCTTTACCCACATCTATGAGTGAAAGAGGCGTTCCCCTTCCTTTGGTTCTTCTGGTTTTCTTGGATGGACTTTGGTGGTAGTGACAGTGGCACTGGGTTCAGCATTGATGATCTACTTCCCACTTTCTGGATTTGATTCGGATTCAAAATCTGCCTACGACTCAAAATATTTCAGCTCAACCACCAATGACTGCTTGGAGAACCATTCTCCAGTGTTGTGACAAGGGATTTTATGGTACTCACACCACTTTATCGTGTCCTTTTTCGAATTCTCATTTCCCTTCTTGGGTTGTAGCTTGGACTAGTTGTACTGAGAGTGGCCATGTTTGATATGTCCCTTGTTTGGTGGGTTTGGTTCACCTTTTCCCTGCTTTGGCTATGATGCAGGAGCATCGTCAACATCAAGCGAGCATGGGGAAAGCGCCAACACATTTTGGACACATGATAAATTGTTTAAAAACGTTTGAAGATGGATGCACCAAACGTAAATGTAATAGTTAAGGAGAGGCGTACTTATAGATTGTAATCAAACCTTGAGCGACCCACTCTCGTCTGAAGGACTAAGAAGGCATTTATGTTAGTAGGTAGCTTTGAATTCTCAAATTAGATAGTTTTAGGAGCGGAGGGAAAACAGATATAGACACCCTCTTTGTATTATTGTAAGTGAGTGAAGAACATTACCAAGAGAAGAGCATACAGAGCTGGAACAGAGAAACTGTGTTTGAAAAACACCGATGTACAGAGATTTGAGTTAATAGAAGAAGTCTTAATTCAGATTCATGGCATTGTGTTTGTTTCTTGTATATGTATGTTGAAGGGTATGTTCATGGTTTTACTCTTTCTGTTATACATTTGCTTTCTATGTTGTGTATGAATGATCTTCAGGATTATGTTTGAAGTATGAGAGAGAAAGAGTTAGGAAATGAGTTTCAATTGTTTCTCTGTCTGAGCGAGAGTTCCTGCAAGGAGTGCAGTTGAATTTTCTGCAAGGAGTGCGTTGACAAAGGGTTCAGAGGTTTGTCTCTGAAAGCTCAGATAGGATAGCTTTTGTCCTCATTTCCTCAAAAGTGCAGTTAGGCACAGGAGTCGTGCAAAGTGTGCACAGGCCGAGTGAAGCTTCAGGTTTTTGTAACCTGGATGACTTGTTGAGAGACTGCTACTGCAGGTAGTGCACAAAGTTTAAAGGAGTTCAACACTTGAAAGTGTTTGAAGGTCTGCTGCAAGGAGTGCCAGCAGGAGTTTTTCTGAAAGACTTGAAGTCATGGAAAACCTCAGAAGGGTTTGAACCTTCAAAGTCGTCGAAGGGAAGCAAGAGGTTAAGTGCCTTGAAGAATTGAAAGGAGGTGCAGTGACATCATGCTGCAAGAGGAAAAGTTCCATGCAAAGAAATATTCTATTTGAATTTCGCGGAGGTTCTCAAAGGAAGAGACAAACGGTTGAAATTATCCGTAGAGAATTTGTGAAGTCCCACCAACCGTCTGATCTGACAGAGAAGCAAGGGGGTTATGATTGCTTCCCAAGTTTCAATCTCAAGATATCGTGAGCCATCGTCCCTCACTTAGATATCCGTCAATCGTAGGATCTGACAGGATTTGCACGAGGTTTAAACCCTCGCAAGTAGAGCGAAAGTCCCGAAAGGCATCGGGATATCGGGACTTCGAAATTCGGGATATCGAAAGTCTCAAGGGCAGGAGATTGGGTCACTCCATAATGAAAACTCTGAAATAGATCTGAGCCATCCATCGGTTGGGACATGTGGTGGATATCGGGAACCATCGGCATATCGAGATTTGGCATTTCGCGAATCCTGAAGACGAGATGTCTGGAGCATTTAAAATTGTGAAATTGCGAAATGATTGAGGACCATCCATCATAGGAGGATGCGTGGTGGAAATCCTTGAGTTTGGGGAAAATCCCAATAGAAAAGTCCGTTGGATTATTGGGGTTCGGCGTTTCGCGAATCCTGAAGACAAGAAACACACACATTTCAGAAACATGAAGTCCAAAATCCCAACAAGGTGGAAAGCTTCGTTGTGGGGCCAGCTAATGTCATTTCATCATATATGAGGTTAGGAATCAAAAATTCGGGAGTTCCGAGGGAAAGAACCCATAGGCATGTGATTTCCTGAAATCACGAAGCGATGAGGACCATCCATCTTGAGGGGACGCGTGGCAACAATCTAGGGTTTCGGGAAAAATCCTGAAAGGCAAGGTCATTTCGACATTTCGGGAATCAGCACTTCGAAAATCGAGAGACCAAGAGGTCAGGCGGTTGAGTCGCGAACCCTGAAAAGGACTGTGGTCATATAAGGGAAGGTCATGTGGACCAAAGGTATAGCCCAAGGGGCTAGCTGAAGTTAAAGTCGTTTCGGAAAATCAGCATATCGGAGATCGGGAGATCGAGAAGACTGAGGTTCTCAACAACAGGAATTAGAAAACCCCAAAACCTGAAATTTCTATCGAGGAGAGATCAACCATGTGCAGAAGCCGTGACAGGGGAAAAGGAAGGACCTGTGAATCGGGTTTTGAACAGAGATTTTAGTGAGGAATCGAAAGACCCACTTCAGCTCGAAGGTGAAATTAGAACGATCCGTTAAGACCGAGAGGTCAGCATAGAGACTGTGGCCGAGGTAGAGGCATTTTAAGTCTACGTCAGGCTGTGAGGAATTTGCAGATCCAAACTCTCGCCTCTTCTGCTTAAATTTATGCTCAATCTTGACAACATATCTATAAGCCGCACCTAATGATGTGATGTCTAGAAAATCGATTTATGTTTGGATGTATCTATGCATACAGTCACAGTATTTGAGCACCAGATGTCATTCATATTCTTTGATACCCAATTTGGTGTGTAGAGTATGGAAAATATTGGTGAAATCCGGTATTGTCTGGTCCCTTTCTTGACGTAGTGTGGTCCATCTTGTGTATTGGTCCTCGTAGCTTCCAATAGGGTAGTATTTTTCTTTAATGCCATCCCTGAAGGAATCCCATGTGGGGGCGACCACAAATATTGAAAAATCTTTTGTGGCCTTTTTCTCAGAGTATGTATCCCACTATTCCTTAACATGGGGGACGACCTTGAGGAGTGAAAAAGTAATCTTTTTCCTGATCGAAAAAAATTGTGGATTGAAAAATACCCTTCGAGTAGATTTAGCCATTTATCTATAGCATCCGCATCTATCAGTCCTTCAAATAATGGAATATCAAAATTCACTTGTACCTTGAAGAGGGTTTCGTGGTCTCTTGATGAAGATGCATCTCCTATGGGAAGTCGTCGAAGGATCTGTGCAAAGTTATCCATAATCTCATTCCTTTGTCGCGCAAGGGCTTCCTCGAGCAACATTTTAAAAGTATCTTCTGCTCCATCATATTTCTTCTCATCTCCCATGAGTTTTGGTTTGGTTCTGTATGGACGATCTTGCAAAGTCTCGACTGGTTCAAGTCCCAGCTTCTTGTACCCAAATCTTGTAGAGGACATGCACAAAGAAAAACATATGAAGAGGAGATTGCTCTGATACCACTGATCTGGATTTATGAGTGGAACAAAATGAATAACAGATTGAATACCATAACATAGATATATAGAGAACAGCAGTAGATATCCAGTGAACAATAACTTCTATTGAATAAATAAAATAGGCTGAAATTGTAAAACTGCAAAACTAAAACAACTTGCTCGAATGGTGGTAGTTATCTCTAAGAAGAGATGTGGTTGATACACGGATCTGTCTTAGAATAATCATTACAATGAGGCTCCATAGGCCTTTTTAACATTACTCACGAATGTCAAAATCCTAGACATCCAAAAACCTAACCCTAGGATATGAAATGCCAAAAGTTATGTGAGCCACGATGGGTAAGTTGGTACCTCATCTTCTCGGGGTTGTAACTTTTCCATACGACCTTCGTTTTAGGTGTGTGATAGCCCGTTGGAAAGATATTCTCGAGAACTATAGATTATGCCATAAAAATTTGACTATGTCTATAGCTTGATTGTGGCAAGCCAAAAAATTACTGTTTAGGGCCCCAAAATGGCCCTGGAAGTACAGAAAGATGCAATGACATGAAAACTTCCAAAATAAGATAGTTGTATTAAGTGGGCTGCCACCAATCTCCATCTGGAATATGTGAAGGGATTCAAACATCCATGGAAGAGTATAACCCACAATACAAAGAAGTACAGAAGAACATTTTGAACTAAAAACTATCAAGAGGAGCCAGTTATATGTGTCATGCTCCATTAGATACCAATCCCCAATTCTTCTTATAATTGTTATGGCCTTGTCATTCCAACAGGGTGTGGAGGTGAAAAAAATGAATTCATATAGTGGTGTGAGGAAGTTCTCAAATATCCTTAGGTAATTTTCTCGGTACCTGTGCCCCAAGAGTATTTTGCAGTAGATATGGATGGCTACATCAACGAGAAACCAACTCCATCCCATGTTCGAGTATTTGTGGGCTATGCACATCATATCTAGGAGATATGAAGCCATATGAAAATTAGGGAATTTTATCAATTGTGCTTGCGTAACAGTTGAAATTGCATTTTTAAGATTCTCAAACAATATGTTTTCCCAATTGAATGAGGCACCTACATCTGCACGGAAATAAATTAATGGCAGATAAGACAAAGGAAATTGTGTTTCGTCTGGTTCCCCATATAACCTGCACAGCATGGATACCATATACTAGTATGGTATTCTTATATTGGTAGTTGGATATTGACCTTTGACACAATATTTAAATTGCTTATCCTCTTTATACCAAGTGGGGAACAGATCCTTTGGGATAAGCTCCAACTCACTAAGGAGATGACAGTCTAATTTTTTGTTTTCGACCTCTAGGTGATAACATTTGGCTAGATCATCAGGCATGAATGAATCTATTGGCTCCTTCCTTGTATTGAATATATACTTATTGTCTACGTCTGCATTGTTCAAAATCCAAGATATAGCATCTTCACAAGGGAACATTGTTGGATGTGTTGCTACCTTGAATATCCTTGACTTTCTGATGTTCCTAAATGCCTAAAGTTCACTTGGATCCTCTGCTTCTGTAGAAAAGTTTGACTTCTTGAACATGTCATAAACTTCTCCCCATCTCAATATCTCTCCTTCTTTATCCAAAACTTATGATGTATCATCGTACACTATCCTAACACTTTTTGCATCTGTTGTTTGTTTAGAGATGTTGGATGGTTCAGTTCTCGTTTACTTTATTGTTGCTTTCTTTCGTAGTGACATGTTTGAACCTGCATGATAGATTTGTAGTTTGTCATTAGAAATAATTCATGGAGAACTTACTCAAAACATGTTTTTCTTTGCACATAGCAATCAATTTCCTACTGAGATTGTAAAAAAAAGTGGGCAAATGTTTTAGAAAGATGAACTATTTTGAGTGAGGTTTGGAGGAGTTAATAGTAACTCCTCCGATCATTTTGGAGGATTTAATAGTAACTCCTCTGAGAAGTTCATAGGAGTTTATATTAACTCCTCCGAGCAATACTCAGAAGAGTTTTTTTCGCTATTCTTGGAGATTGCTCGACCATTTATTAAGGACTTCTTCGGTCTACTCGGAGGAGTTACTAGTAACTCCTCCAAGAAGATCGAAAGAGTTAACAATAACTCTCCTAAGAATATTGGATAATTTAATAGTAACTTCTCTGATATGCTTCGAAGAGTTATAAACAAACAATTTTGGGGGGATAAAAGGGAAAATATACAGCTATAGCGAAGAGGAACTAGTCACAATATCTAGGTTTATTTAAGTCTTGTTTTTCATGCCCTAGATGAAAATGGTAGTGAGGGTTTTGCAATAGTCTCATCCGGATCTAGGCTTCAGGGAATGGTATACATTCAAGGGATGTTCGATTGCTTTAGGTTCCTATCCATTGGAAGGAATGATGTAGTGATGAGGGCGCAGAGGCGAAGTGGTAGGGGAAAATATGGGAACTCTTCCGAGCTACTCATAGGTTTTTCCCTCAACTCTTCCGAGCTGCTCAGATGGGTTTCCCTCAAATATTCCAATATGCTCAGAGGAGTTTCCCTCAACTCTTCCGAGATGCTCAGAGGAGTTTCCCTCAACTCTTACGAGATACTCAAAGGAGTTTCCCTCAACTCTTATGAGCTGCTCGAAGGATTTTCCCTCAACTCTTCCAAGCTTCTCGAAGGAGTTTCCCTCAACTCTTTCGAGATGCTCATAGGAGTTTCCCTCAACTCTTCCAAGCTTCTCGTAGGAGTTTCTCTCAATTATTTCGAGTTGCTTGGAGGATTTTCCCTCAACTCTTTCAAGCTGATCGGAGGAGTTATTTCCAATCTCTCTGATAAAGCAAGGCAAGTTTGGCAAGGTTTCTAATAAATACTCTGAGTTTCTCAGAGGAGTTGTTAAGAAAGATCATGAGCTCACCAACCATTAAATCATAATAAATGAACTTTAATTTATATAAATGAAATGGGGCTAGAGTTATTTTTATTATATCATTCATTGTGGGATAGACACCAAAGAGTTGGGATAACGTTGTTCACATTTTTTTTGTCCTTCCCGTTCATCTACATGTGGCAATGATCAAAACAATAAGTTTGTCTTTTTACCTGACTTTCTCTCTGTTTAATAATTTAGGGTTAAGTTTTTCCCCTCCTTTTTTTGTGTCAAACTTAAACTGCCTTTTCCCCTTAGGTTATTTTCACCTACCACTTTGCCTCTGCACCCTCATCACTGCATCATTCCTTCCAATGGATAGGAAGATAAAGCAATCGAACATCCCATGAATGTATACCATTCCCTGAAGCCTATATCTGAATGAGACTATTGTGAAACCCTCACTAGCATTTTCATCTAGGTCATGAAAAACAAGACTTAAATAAACCTAGAGATTGTGATTGGTTCATCTTCTCTATTGTTGTATATTTTCCTTTTTATCCCAAGAAAATTGTATGTTTGTAACTCTCTGAAGCATATCGAAGAAGTTACTATTAATGTCTTTGATATGCTTGGGAGATTTATTCTTAACTCCTTCGATCTACTTGGAGGATTTACTAGAACTCCTCCGAGAAGACCATAGAAGTCCTTGATAAATGGTCAAGAAACCTCCAATACTAGTGAAAAAGAACTCTTTTGATTATTTCTCAGAGGAGTTAATATAAACTCCTTTGAAATGCTTGAAGGATTTATTGTTAACTCCTTTGAAATGCACTTAAAATATTTCATCTTTCTCAAAAAAAAATCCCAAGTTTTTCACAATCTCAATAGGAAATTGATTGTTATGTGAAAAGAACCAGATGTTTGGAATAAGTTCTCCATGAATTATTTTTAATGAAAAACTAAAAATCTATCATGCAGGTTCATACATGTCACCATTAAAGAAAGCAGCAATAAAGAAAATGGGAATTGAACTATCCAGCAGCTCTCAACAAACAACATATGTGGAAAGTGTTAGGATAGTGTACGACGATACATGGGGATTTTTGGATAAAGAAGGAGAGACCTTGAGATAGGTAAAATTTTATCACATGTTCAAGAAGTCAAAATTTTCTACAGAGGTAGAGGATCTAAGCAAACTTCAGGCATTTAGGAACATCATTAATTTAGGAATCTTCAAGGTAGTCGCGCATCCAGTAGCGTTCCCTTGTGTAGATGTTGTATCTTGAATTTTGAAGAATTCAGACGTAGACAGCAGGTATATCTTCAATACAAGGAAGGCGCCAATAGATTCATTCAAGCCTGATGATCTAGCCAAATGTTATCACCTAGAGGTCGAAAACAAAAAAAAATAGATGGTCAACTCCTTAGCGAGTTGGAGCTTACCCCAAATGATCCAAAAAGGATCCAGAGAAGACTAAGGACAACTCATAATTCACAGAAGCAACTCAGGAAGCACATAATGGCCTCAGTAGATAGAGAAAGGGAAAAAAATTAAAGTCCTCAAAACTCATTTAAATTGGCATTACCATGAAGAGTGTGTCGTAATCTTTCCAACAGCGTAAACAGCTCATCAAACAGAGTTACGGATCAAAATATATCTATGGTCAAATTTTTGGTCAACCTAGCCCAATCAGCAGGTATGAGTCAACATTTGTACTACTGACATCATCATCAATATGGATGACATCAGCATATGTACATTAGGTGATGTGGAAGCACTAGAGGTTGCCATGTTTCACTCATTTTCATCATTTTTCAATCAACATGTGGACCAATGAGGAAGTGCCACGTGGTAGTACATACAGCCACGTGGTAGAGCATACTAGACGTGGTAAGATGATGTGGCAGGTGATGTGGCAGGTTGACGTGGAAGGTGATGTGGCAGGGTGACTATGAAATTGGATGGCATGGGCCAATGGTTGGCAACCACATGGCCCAGTCATGGGCTGCCACATGGCAGTGGGAAAATGCCCAATGAGGGCCCGAAACCAAATTTTCAAAAATAAAAAAGGCCCACCAAATCTAGCAGAGGTCCTGCCAAATATGGTGGCTAAACTTCCGATTTAGACAAATATAAACAACAACTCCAAATTTGGCGATGGTTCCAAACCACATATATATTTTTATAACTATAAGCCCAAAAGGGGAGGTCCGTGGGCTCGACCCCAGAACCTCCCCCTATCCAAATAGCTTACAATAGCATCTGCCAACCATTGTGATGCAGACTCGTCACCTCTACCTCGGCAAAGCCTCTACATTGACCTCCCAGTCTTAATGGATCATTCTAACTTCACCTTCGAGCCAAAGTGGCTCTTTTGATTCCTCACTAGAATCTTTGTTAAAAACCCAATTCACAGGTCCTTCTCTTTCCCCTGTCACAGCTTCTATGTATACCTAGTCTCTTCCCGACCGAAATTTTGGCTTTCGGGGTTTCACGATCCCCGTTTTCGAGAACCTCAACCTTCTCGATCCCTCAATCTCTTATATCCTAAAATTTCGAAACGGCTTCAACAGCGATTAGTCCCTGTGGCTACCTTTTGGTCCATGTGACCATTATTTCATATGATCGCAGTCCTAAGTCTTTCACTATTTCAGGCTTTCGAATGCCAAAACACATGGACCCTTTGTCCTCAGGATCCTCGATCCTCCGAATCCCAATCTCCCGAAATGGTCTCCCTTTCGGGATTTTCCTTCGAAGACCGAGATTGCTGCCACACGTCCCCTAGAGATGGACGGTCCTCCTCACTTTGAGGTTTCGGGAACTAAAATGCTTATGGGTTCTTTCCCTCAAAACTCCTGAATTTCTGATTCCTGACCTCCTATATGCTGAAATGATGTCAGCCAACCCCACACTGGAGCTTTCCACCTTATCAGGGTTTCAAACTTTGCGGTTCTGAAATGTGTGTGCTTCCTGTCTTCAAGATTCACGAAACGTCGAATCCCGAAATGCTGATGGATTCCGATCTCCACCACATGTCCCAAGTGATGGACGGTCCTCGATCATTCGTGATTTCATGAAGTCAAATGTTGATGTCCTCCTGTCCTCTTGAACCCTGACAATCTGAGATGAAAAATGCCGACAGGCTCTTGATTATCGCCACCTGTCTCAACTAACAAACAGTCCTGATTCAGTCTTGGGATTTTGTAACTTGTGATTCCTCGATGTTGTAGTTTCTCTGTCAACTTAAAACCCCGGTAGCCGAAATACCAACAGGTGCTTGATCTTCGCCACATGTCCCAACAGATGGATGGTCCAGATCAAGATCGGGGTTTCCACTATGAAGTGACTCGATCTCCTGTCCTCTAGACTCCCAATATCATGAATTCCAAAGTTCCGATATCCTGATGCCTTTCAGGACCTTCACTCTGCTTGTGAGAGTTTAACCCTCGTGCAACTCCAGTCAGATCCTACAGCTAACGGGTAACTAGGTGAGGATCCAACGGCTCACGATCTCCTAATCTTGAAACTCTGGAAACAGCCATAATCTCCTTGCTTCTCTATCAGATCGGACGGCTGGCGGGATTTCGCTAATTTTCTACAAAGAATTATGACCGCTCGTCTCTTCCCTTCGATGACTTAGCAGGTTTGAATCCTTCTGAGGTCTTCCACGACTTCAATCCTTTCAAAAACCTCCTGCACACATTCCTTGCGGCAACCCTCAATCACTTCGGTGTTGAACTCCTTTAACTCTGTGCACTCCTTGCAGCGAAAATCCTTCAATAGCTTCTCAGGTTTCAAACCTTGGATTCAAGCTTGGTCTGTGCACACATTGCATGACTCCTATGCCTAACTGCACCTTTGAGGAAATGAGAACAAGAGTTAACTTATCTGAGCCTTCAGAGATAAGACCTCTGAACCCTTTTGTCAACGCACTCCTTGTGAACAATTTCAACTGCACTCCTTGCAGGAACCCTCGCTCAGATAGAGAAATGATTGAAACTCATTCCCTAACTCTTTCTCTCTCAGATTTCAAAACTTTAACAAGAAATCATCCATACACAGTATAGAAAACAAATGTATAACAGAAAGAGTAAAATTATGAACATACCATTCAACATACACATACAGGAAACAACTACAACGCCATGAATCTGAATTAAGACTTCTTATATTAACTTAATCTCTGTACATGGGTGTTTTTCAATTACAGTTTCTCTGTTCTAGCTCTGTATGCTCTTTTTTTTTCTTTCTTGGTAATGTTCTTCACTTCTCTACTTACTACAATCATACAATGAGGGTGTCTATCTCTGTTTTCCCTACGCTCCTAAAATTGTCTAATCAGAGAATTCAAAGCTACAAACTAACATAAATGCCTTCTTATTCCTTTAGACAATAGCGGGTCACTCAAGGTCTGATTACAATCTATAAGTACGCCTCTCCTTAACTGTTACATTTACGTTTGGCGCATCTATCTTCAAAAGTTTTTAAATAATTTGTCATGTGTTTAAAATGTATTGGCGCTTGCCCCATGCTCGCTTGACATTGGCGATGCTCCTGCATCATACTCCCTCGCTTGAAAATTTTCATGGGCTCCTATCCATGAGCTTTCGCATGGTCTTTTCATGCTTCTGAATCTCTGCTTCATTCTCCCAGCTGGCATCTTCAACCGGATGTCCTTTCCACTTGACCAAGTATTCAAAGTATTGTTTTCTTCTAGTCTTCTTGCTAATTCTTTTGTCTAGTATGCTTTCCATCTGTGGCTTCTCTGCGATAGGCATCTGCTTTGTCCACTAGATCTCTAGTTGTTCATCACTTGTTCCTACTTCCTCAGTTTTGTATGGGTACAAATCAGAGACATTGAATATCGGAGAAATTCTGATCCCATTGGGTAATTCAATCTCATAAGCAATTTCCCCAAATTTCTTCAAGACCTTACATGGTCTGATCTTCTTCATCTTCAGTTTGTTATATGTCCCCTTCGGGAACCTTTCCTTTCTCAAATGTGCCAGAATCAAATCAACAACCTCAAACTGAAGTTGTCTCTTGTGTTGATCTGCCATGCGCTTATACTCCTAGCTCAAGTTCTGTAAATGCTCCTTCACCTGGTTGTGAGGTTCTTTCATCGCCTCTGCGAAGTCTTTTGCACTAGCACTCCTAGTCGCAATCTGTTCTGAATCCCTCAGCTCAGAAATTCCTCTCTACTGCATGCCATAAAAAAATTGAAATGGACTTTGTCCTGTGCTTCTGTTAACTGGGTCATTATAATCAAACTCTTTTTGTGGTAATATGTTGTCCCATTGGTTGTGGTGTTCTGTCACCAAGCTCCTCAGCAAGTCTCCTAAACTTATGTTTACCACTTCTGTTTGTCCATCCGTCTGAGGATGATAAGCCAAACTGAACGACAAGTTAGTTCCCAGCTTCTTCCATAAGGTCCTCCAAAAGTGTCCTATGAATTTCGTGTCTCGATCCAAAACTATGCTCCTTGGTAAGCCGTGAAGTCGAATGACTTCTTTGAAAAACAGATTCGCAATGTGAGTTGTGTCACTAGTTTTTTGACATGGAATAAAGTGTGCCATTTCGGAAAATCTATCCACCACCACAAAGATTGAGTCAAACCCTCTTTGTGTTCTTGGCAACCACAATGTGAAATCCATGCTGACTGCATCCCATGGCCTCTCTGGTATTGGAAATGGTTGATAAAATCTTGCATTATGTCTCTTTCCTTTCAAATGTTGGCAAATTCTGCATCTGTCCACAAATCTCTTGACATCTGCTCGCATTCCTGGCCAAAAATATGACTCATTAAATTTTGCAAATGTCTTGTCATGACCAAAATGCCCAGCCAATCCTCCACTGTGTTTCTCCTTCAGCAAATTCTCCCTCATGGAGCAATTTGGAATACAAAGTTGATTACCTTTAAACAGCAATCCTTCTTGGATCATGTATTCTGTCCATTGGCTTCTATCTCTGAGAATTGGATTCTCAGCTGCTTCATATGCCTTTTTAAAATCCGGATCATCTCTGTACATGTCCCTGAGGTCATCAAAACCCAGTTTTTTAACTCTGAACTCCTGCAACAGCAAACATTTCTTGCTCAAAGATCAGCAACCTTGTTAGCAGTTCCCGGAATATGCTTAATTACAAAAGTAAATTCTGCATGTATTCAACCCATTTTACATGTCTTTGATTCAACTTTTCCTATCGAGTCACAAACTGTAGTGCATGATTGTCACTGTATAGGACAAACTCCTTCGGAATCAAATAGTGCCTCCACTTCTTCAATGCCTAAATGATAGCATAAAACTCCTTGTCATATGTGGAGTACTTCACCTTCACTTCATTCACCTTCTTGCTGAAGTATTCTATCGGCCTATCTTCTTGACTCAAGAATTCCCCTATTGCGAATCCACTTGCATCGCATTTCACTTGAAATGTCTTTTGAAAATCAGGCAACACCAGAATTGGTTGTTCCATGATTTTCCTCTTCAACAGATTAAAACCTTCTCGGCCTCTTCTGTCCAGTGAAAAGATTTGTGTCTTTTTTTCACTGTGTCCATCATCGGTGCACTAATTCCACTAAAATTCCTAATGAACTTACGGTAGAAACTAGCCAATCCGTGAAAAATTCTCACCTCAAATATGTTCTTCGATGATGGCCAATTCTTGATCACCTCCACCTTATCTGGATCCATCCTCAATTTATCTGTAGAAATAACAAAACCCAAATAGTTGAGTTATGTCTTCATGAATGAGGATTTCTTCATCTTTATTAGCAGCTTCTCTTGCTGTAATCTCTTCATCACTGTAGCTAAGTGTTTTAGATGCTCTGCCTCTATTTTACTGAAGATCAGTATATCATCCAGATACACAATGAAAAATTCTTCGATGAACTCCTTCAAGACTTCATTCATCAACCTCATGAAGGTACTTGGTGCGTTTGTTAAACCAAAAGGCATAACAAGCCATTCATACAACCCTTCATTAGTCTTGAAGGCTGTTTTTCATTCATCCCCTCCCCTCATACGAATCTGGTGATATCCACTTTTCAAATCAATCTTCAAAAAAAAAATTGCTCCAATTAAGAAATCCTTCAGATCATCCATCCTTGGTAATGGAAATCTATACCTGATGGTTATCTTGTTAATTTCCCTTGAATCAGTACACATCCTCCAGCCTCCATCTTTTTTTGGAATGAGTACTATCGGAACAGCACATGGACTCAAGCTTTCTCTAACCAATCCTTTATCCAACAAATCCTGGAATTGTCTTTTGACTTCTTCATTCTCCTGTGGCGTTAATCTATACGCTATTGTTATTGGATAAATCCATAAGTGCAGACACAAACCGATCTCCCTAGATCCACCTGGATCTAGAACAAAGCAAGATAGAATATGACTATTTCCCTAGATTTAAACTATTGAATTAAATAGGATGCAAGAACAAAGAACATACCTTATTATCTCT
>JASDQU010104494.1:355984-368014 GCA_032191745.1 Picea mariana
AGATAGAGATACAGTTTTTCCGTTTAATCAACACACAAATTCACTCGATTTCATTGGATTGGATCTTTGTTTTTGATTAGTCGATCAACTTATTGATTTCGTCGAATTATTTTCAGAGAATGAATTATCAGTCAGTTGATGATAACATAAATATTTATTTTATTTTATTTTATTTGGGATCCCATTGAAAATTATCTGGGTCTTATTTATATGTTGAACCATTATAATTCTATAGCAAGATTTTATTCATATAGATGGATTTCAACTCCACCAATCTCTATGCTACTGTAATGATTACCTTATCTCTTTCATGTTACCACAAAATATTAGGTGAAAATATTCTTGAGTTCATTGACAGTCTACAATTGATAACTCATTGATCTCTGTCTGTTTCTTATCTTGGTTTATTTGAATCTTGGATATGTCGTTTTTACATAATGTTGAAAGTATGAATTCCTCTCCCAAATCCATTTAAAATAATTTTCGTGAAAGATTGTGACCAAAAGCATAGCCCTGCAACTCTATTTGCATTTGTAATAAGGGAAACCTAAAGGTGCAACAACTTATAGTCTTCCCCTTACTCTTGTGGTGAACATTAGTGCAGACTGGTTTAACTTGTTTTTAAAAAATGATATATATTTAAAGTACCCTCGAAATTCCATCTGCAGTATATTCTTTTAATTGCACCCTATCGTGAATGACTATACATACAATAATTATTCTGAGTGTGGGTTCCATAATTTTCCTATGGAACCCACACTCAGAATAATTATGGTCACCGACTAGTAAGAATGCCATTAGTGATGTCCAATAGCGGAGAAATATCCATTATAATTAATTAAATGTAGAATATTTTATCTTGTTCATCCATTCTCTCCACAAGCCTCATAGTGCATATCCTACCTATAACTTGGATTGTTGTAAACTCTTTCCCTTAAACACCGTACCGTGCTTGTATAAGTGCGTTCCATTTTCCTTCCTTTGAAAAAATTAAATTTCATAACGCCTATACCAAGAACTAAGCTACTATATTTTAATTACACGAAATCCTACAGGTTTATAATTGACATACAGTTGGAACTGGATTTATATCCCTCCATGTGACTTAATTTAATTTAACGGTAGTGTACCATGATTGTAAATTATTAATTAACTGTCAGTTAAGTTTTAAATGCAACTAAGAGAATTCGTGTTGATTTTCGGTCTTTCTTGTCCAACTTATCACAACCATAGATGAGTTTTCCTCTCTCATTATCTTTACCCAAACCCTACTACTATTGCTTAAATGTAAAGGAGTAGATTTGCAAATTTTTGTTCAATTCCAAGTACTCAATATTCTTAGATATAAGTCAAAATTAGGATCGAATTATCTTTTTCTTTTCAATAGAAAGTTGAATTTTGTATTTTAATTACTTGAACTACTCGAATCCTATACATAAAAGAAAAGGCTTCTTAGAATATATTAACATATACTTGGAATAAAAGGAGTAATACTAGAAATTATAATGAACTTATGCACTAATTATAGTTAAGAGTATTTCTCACTAAGCATAAATTAAAGGATAGTAGTTAATTAATTGATAAGATTTTTCCTTTTTATGAGAAGTGTTGGAACCACTGTGAGGTCACTAATTAAACCCTCAACAAATAACAACCTCCGTTTAATTTAAACCTTACTAGATAAAAAAATTGCCCGGGTTATGCCTTAAGTTTGCACACTGAAGAAAAAAAGGGTCTAGGATTATTAAAAGTCCTGAAGGAGCATATATAATAATAAAAAAAATTCAAAATTGTCATTTACATGAGTAGTAAACAAGGTTCTTACAGATCTGGAACCAACACTAGACAAGCAATAAGGGGGTATGGATATGCAAGATTCCATATCATGTCAGGAGGATTTCTCGAAATCAAACATTTGGTGTATGTTCCAGACTTAAAGGTAAACCTACTCTCAGTTTTAGCATTTCAATATTATGGTTATGAAGTTACATTCCAAAATGGTCAGGTACTAGTGTACTCTAGAGAAGTTTCCCCACACACAACAATAGTATTTGTTATTCACAAGGAGAGGTTATATGGGTTACTGGGAAGACCTATAATATGGTCTAATAGTTACTTGGATTCAACATCAAATTATGCATCAGATTCAATGTCAGATTCAACATCAACGTCAGAGGCATTGTTATAGGTCAGAAGTTGCGAGATTCCTCCCATTACAATGGGAAGAATGATTTCATAAAGTAAACCATATTTAAAAATTTTAAATATGTATATTTTTAAGTGTAATATGCATATTTGCAAATTTCCTAAAGTCTATCAGAAGGATTGTAAGGAACTCATTGTAAATTATAAGTGTGAGAGGGACTTTCTAAAATTTCTATATTCCCACCTTGTATGAGTGAGAGGAATTTCGTAAGAGATTTTCTATATTTCCTCCTTACATGATGTTGAGAGTGAAAGGAATATAATCAGAGAGATTTCTATATAGCCACCTTACACTTTGTTATAGAGTCAGAGGAATATCGTTAGGGATATTTCTAGATATCCACTTATACATATTTTTTTATAGCGAGAACAATCTTGTTGTAAATATTTCAAATCTTTTAGACAACAGAATGGGCAATTGTATTGTCATGCAATCATCTAAAGGGATACATATGGATAAAATTTTCTAAGACAATATTATTTGTTTTGAAGAAATGAAAGGGAAGGAATAGAAGGATGTAGGAATATGGAACATGTAGATTGGAAGCAAAAAGAGCATAAAAGTAAGGAAAAAACTTCCTAGAGATGGTAAACGAGAAGTAATCCTCCTCAGAGAATAAGAGGAATATAAAGGTGCACGCTATAAGAATATTTTTAAAATTACTATGGCATGTTCATGTGAATGTACACCTTGAATAGAAACAAGTCAAGTACATATGATAACAATACAAGCTTAATTATTCTTCAAGGTAGGAGAAACAATGGGAAGAGTATTCATTCAGGGATTCCTACAGATACATCAACAATATAAGAGAAAAAAGTCCAAAAGAGAAAGACATAGATCAACATTCGAATTGGTTTCATATTGGTTGAGATGGACTATCCTCAACAATAGGAGAAATGAGTGGACATTGAAATAAAAAATATATGTATAGCGGAGATTAAATGAACAAGACTTCTTTTGTTAGGGAATATATGAGCCAAAACCAAAGCTATTAGAGACAGTGTTAGAGGCCAAAGTCAGAGCCATACTTTAGAAAGATAGGAAAACGTGCATTGATATAGTACCTAAGATATAAGACCCAAAATGAAGACTAAATTCCCAAAGAATAAGTAAAATGGAAGAGTGAATTATCTTCACTAAGTTGTTGAAAGTCTATACTTTTGGAGGTCCAAAAGTTGTTTAGTTGAAAGGTGTGATCCAGGAGGATCTAAGGAATGATCATAAAGTTTCGAGAGGATCTCGAATGCTCACAAAGGTCCCAGGGGATCCATAAATGCTCAAAATTTGACCTTCTCAAATAGTCTTGAAAAATGCATCATTGCATATAGCTCATTGTTAGCTTTCCAATGACGCAAATGATAAGTCAAACAAATTTTCTATGAAAAAGTTATATCAGTCAAATTTCGGGTCAACCAGGTCAAAGGTCAAAGTAAATGGGAAAAAATAGGTTACACATGTCACCACTGTAAGTGTGACACGTGAAACATGGTTATTGGTAGCTGACTGGGAAAATCGTACCTCCAGGTGGACAAATTGAAGATACAAAAGTGGCTTAGTCATATGATGACATGTGGTATATACGAGCCAATGAGAGGCTTCGATATGGAAAACACCCATTTCTCAATATTAGCTAAGGTTGTGTAAAATTATGGAGTTGATGGGGTTGAACTCATTACCTCCATAACCTTCCAATACTTAACATATCCCCACTACCAACGAACCCTCACATGTGACAGGACCTACATACGAAATACATTATATTTAAGCTAATGTAAAGGTTCAAGTCAGTGGCCAAAAGGGCAAGGACTTAAGCCCTCGATCCTTAATGTTTCATTCTATTGTATACCACATAACCACATTACATAAAATAACCATATTTCATGTGGGAATTTTGAACCACACAACAAATGAGTTAACACACACACACACACACACATATATGTGTGTGTGTTAAAAAAAACACACCTATGAATATGAAAATGGTCATGGGGAAAAGAACCCTGACGTATTCTATATTTGGCCAACGATTTAACTATTATTCCAAACCACCCACATTTCACTAGATTCTTCCAAATTTAGTAATTAAGTTGCCCTATTTTCGGTTGGAGGTTTGGGAGGTCCACAACCTATTTAGTGGGCATGGATCCCAAAAACTTGGAATGCATTCCAATGTGCATGGATCTTAAAACTTTCATAGATATCGAGGTGCAACATTGTACATTTTTTTCTCGAAGTACGTGCACAGTACAAGCTAGCTTAGCATGACATGGAAAAGCATGCCATGAGGTATAGTGACAACACCTAGGCATGTTTATCGTCATTTTTCATGATTTTTCACGAGCATCATGAACTAGAAGTCTATTTCGTGATTTGGGGTCATTTGTAGCAATTTTATCTGAATTTTCCTTTAATGAGAATTTAATGCATTGTTTTGCATACCAAAGAGGGTGAAATTGAGCCAGTTTGGAAATTGGTCGACTTTATATTCAAAAATATCAAAATTTCAGAAGGATTTAAATGGTGAAGTTATTTTCCCATTTTGAGTACTGGAACTCAGGATCATCCATTAAATTGACATATGTCAGTCATTTTACATGCAACTTTTGATATTGGAGATGATGAGGGCAATTTTCATTGGATTAAATGAAACATAAAGATGAAACAAAAGTATGTAATTTGAGTTCTTTTATTTTCTATTGTGTCATTTCGTCATTAAGAAAATATAATATTCAGTTTATGAGTTTTTGGGTAAAGAGCACATCATAAGAATTCTTCAAACCACCCCAATACGATCAGTAAATTGTTATGAATCAAGTTATATGCTACATGTTTATAAGTAAAACAATAAGTGGTGTCAAAGTATTTTACTAATTAATAAATTTAACATTCTATGTACTCGCAATTTTACAGATAGATTGGAAAATGCATAGAGGAGTAGAGTTGGAATGCTGAGAGGAAGGGGAAATTGCAATGGGAGAAGATTTGAGATGTTGAGAAGAAGGGGAAAATGCAAATGGGAAGATAATAATCATAATAGGAAAGAGGAGGTCGCACATCTGTGCATACATCTCATGTCCAAAAATTATGAACTTGCACCCCATGTGTCCAAAAATTAAAAAATTGGGATAAAAAGGGAGAAATATGTTGGAGTTACTTCACACACACCTTTTATTTATTTTTTCTAAGGTTTTTCTTTGTTTATTAGTCATTATTCAGTCTCCTATATTTTAGGAAGAATATTCCTCTAGAGAGAATATTCTCTTCAGTTTTCACTTCAGTTTGATTAGTTGAGTGGAGTCTAGATGCTACATTGGGATTATCACCATGCAACATTGGGATCATCACCAGCTAATTCGCATTATCCTTGGGATAATCATCAGACTAGTGCATTACTCATGATTCTCTAATCTCCTCCTCACTTCACTCTATTTCAGTTAGTTAACCGAAGACTGATAGACTAGTTAACCCAGACTAGGTGGAAGTTCACTTCCGTAACTGCCTGAGAGACTAGAATAGGTGGCAGTTTAGTCCTGTAACTGTTGGTCTGTGTCCAGATCACTCTAGACCACCACTATGGTGCATTAGTTACTCATGTATCCTATATCTATTGTAAATTATTCACTCTTTAAGTGTGGAATAGAGTTAATGAGAATTCTTCCATTATTTCTCTCTTGCATCTTCTTTCTCAATTTATCTCCGCAAATGTGTGCAGTATTTTCTAGCTAGATCTATTATGTGTAGGTTCAACACATTTACATGGTATCAGAGCCGACAAATTGCTAGGAAAAATACACACCATATTCTTTTTGCGGGTACTGAAGATTGAAGAACGCACAAAAGATGGATTATTCACCGAAAATACTTCTCATGCCTCATAACTATTTGGAGTGGAAGCCAAAAATTATGCTTCGGATCAGATGAAAAGGCTTTTACCAAATAAATATGGAAACATAAGTAAATTCCGATTCTGTCTATGAGAAAAATGAGTTTCTCAATAGACAAGATATGGCCATATGATTTATCTGTTTGTCTATTTCTCCACAAATTCTCCACCAAGTATATGATTTCTCACAAGACTCAACTCCAAATGAATTATGGACTTGATTGGATGTTATGTTCAGGAATAAAGAATATTTTGAATATTTCATGCAGGAGGTTGAACAGATAGATATATAAGAGAAGCCATCAAAAGATCAAACATTTTATTATGAAGAGTCTTCTACACAAGTATTTGCACAAATTTCTATTCCATTAATTGAAGATGTTGTCTAATCCATTTTAGATTTTTCTTATGAATTTTATGTGGAAGATACATGACATGCATCTCAGGGGTTACATGCATACACTTTTCCATGCGCAATGAATGCATCCGAGGATACAAAAAGAGAGTCATGTACATCAGACTCAATTATGATATTTTCTGAGCAAAATTTGTAGAACCAAATTGGACATTTGAATTCCTCTCTGGAAAATATCTATTTTCAAAAAAACAATCATCCAAAACGAAGTCTGGGAAGTGAAGTTATGATCATTTTAAAATCAACAAAATTTCAACGTTTTTTCCAGAAATGGCCACACGGTTTTCAAAGTTTCATCCAAACTTTATTTGGATATTCTTCATTAAAATAAGATAAAGTGGATATGTGTGGAAATATCAATGGTGTATCTACTCCATCAGATCTGTGAAAACATCTACATATTCAACAAAATCTTCAACGAGCACAAACTTGCACACTTGTGAGGTCTTCTTGGAGTGAAGGACATGGTTGCTTAGCAACTGCTTTTTGTTCGTTCTCATTTTTTTTATGCATTAGAATTTGAGGAGGGGGTTTCCCATGAGGTTTTCCCTCTTTCCTCATTAATTTCAGTGTATCTTTTGTATTTGGGTACCTAACATGGCCTTGTTTCTGGGACCCATTCTTTATTTTCACCATAGTGATGTTCAAGGGGGGTGTTGGAGTTACTTCACACACACCTATGATTTTTTTTCTTAAGGTTTTTCCTTGTTTATTAGTCATTATTCAGTCTCCTATATTTTAGGAAGAATATTCCTCTAGGGAGAATATTCTCTTTTGTTTTCACTTCAGTTTGATCAGTTGAGTGGAGTCTAGATGCTACATTGGGATTATCATTATGTAGAATTGGGATCATCACCATATAATGCACATTGTCCTTGGGATCATCACCATACTAGTGCATTAATCATGATTCCTTGATCTCCTCTCGACTTCACTCTGTTTCATTCAATTAACTGAAGATTGATAGATTAGTTAACTCAGACTAGGAGGCAGTTCACTCTAGTAACTACCTGAGAGACTAGACTAGGTGGAAGTTTACTATCGTAATTCTTGGTGTGTGTCCAGAGCACTCTAGATGACCACTATGGCGCATTAGTTACTCATGCAGCCTATATCTATTGTAAAGTATTCACTCTTTGAGTGTAGAATACGGTTAATGAGAATTCTTCCATTCCTTTTCTCTTGCTTCTTCTTTCTCAATTTCTCTCTACAAATGTGTGTGGTATTTTCTAACTAGATCTATTATGTACAGGTTCAACACTTTTACAAAATCCATGTACAAATAGAGTATAGCACAAACATTTAATTTTATGAACTAATGCTAATTCTAACATTAATTCACATAAAACTTATGTGAATTAATATATCTCAATTTTTCTAAGTTTGAAATAACACATTAAAATATTCTTAATATAAAACCAAATAAGACCTCAAATCTAAACTTAAATTAGAATAAAATTAAAATGATGATAAAACTTCAAAGCCTCAACATAACATAACATGAAATGATATTACAAAAATTGTCAATGTTTGCTAAAACTTTCGATTAAAATATGTTGAACGGCATGCCGAATTAATGGAAAAATACACGAACCTATTACTACAATCCCCAACGTAAAGGCATGAACTATAAATCTATATATTTAGCAACTATCAACTCTACATGTAAGTAAGTATATAATTTTGATTATGTCATAAATTATATAGTTAATGTGATCATCAACATATTCATTGTAATCAATTTCTTTGACATATGTAATAAAAAAAATTATGTTTACAAATAATAATTTAATATTATTAAAATTATTATATATTTTTTTACAAAAATTTCTTTAAATTAGAAAAAAATGAAACAAATTTAAAAACTTATTCTTGATACATTAATATATTCTATTTTTTCTTTTTTTCATAGGTTGGGCTAAGAGTATGGTAAAATATTTATTGTACAAGTTTGTTAACATGAAGAAATATAGGCTCCTTATGATATATTCAAATTCTATTAAATACTACTAGAAGGTAAAGAAATGTTGGACTTGAAAGGATACTTTCTTCATAGCAATTGGAAATAGTAGAATATTATACCCTTTACAATATTAAAACCATACATATATTTTTCTTTAACTGTTTTTAATGAAAATCTATATAGTTACAATGATATTAATAATAAAAAAACGTTTTATTACAATGAAGCCATTAATCCTATGTAGAAGATCAAAATTATTTTGTTGTTTCTTCTAAATTTATGTAAATATAAATATTTTAAAACTAAGATAAAAAAATTTAATTTATTTTTAGTAAAATAAATTAAAATCAATAGTGATTTCAATAAATAATGATATCATCACGCATGTATCTCAACATGAATTCATCCATGTCAAAGTCATAGTTTAAGGATATGGAGAAACCCTAGCTCTACACCTATGCGAGTCACTGCATGATTGAACCAAAATCCACCGCAGCAATCCACCTACAACGATCAAGCACAGACTTTTACCTTCTCTGACCCGCCAGCATGAACATAGAAGAGGGGGGGGAACCCCCCTCGTATAGCAATATCGCGGCTAATGACAGATCAGGAACAAGGGCAAAACGACCATCATTTGAGCCACCACAACAGATACACGAACAACTCCTCGCCCGAGAACAGGGATTTAGCAAGGAAATGGAGACAGAGGCCATCACGTCCCATCCAAAAGCACCTCGTGGTTGGGAGGCTGGAAAATGTATCCCGCAAATGGAAAAAACCCCGAGATATATCATCAACTCAACAAGAGTGGGGGAACACACCCAGTTTATGCAAGAACATGCCCTCATTGGAAAATTTCTAGGACTCTGGCCATCTGAAAGTGTTATTGGATAAATCCCTAGGTGCAGACACTAACCGATCTCACTAGATCCACCTGGATCTAGAACAAAGAAAGACAGAACATGACTCTCTCCTAGATTTTGACCATTGAATTAAATAGGAGGCAAGAAGAAATAACATACCTTATTATCACTTCCTATGGTCTTTGTTGCTCCTGCTTCGCTCCAGTGCTCTCGTGCAGTCAAGACCAAGACAACACAAACCAACCAAAGTGAAGAAAGCACAATCTATTCAACATTCAATCTATGTATATGATCAAGGAATTAAACAATAAAGTAGAAATAGCTTTATGGGAAAGGGACACATTATTGTATCATATTAATGGAAAGTAAAGATTACAACCTGAGCCTTGATGTCACAAACTTCCTTTCGATGTCCCTTGACTCTGACACACACACTTGCTCACTTGCATGAAGAAGATCAACCCCTTTGGATAAACTTGCTGGAGTCTCCAAGATGTTGTAGCTTCCGTCCTTCACACAATTTTTTCACCAATTCTCCAATGAATCTTGCTTAACATTTTCCATGAGAATTCCCTCAATATATAGGAGAGAATGAATTATTTACTTGGATAAGAATGATCCCAAAATATCAGGGAATCCAGTACTAGGATAACCATTCGAATGCCATCTCATCCTTCTAGAAGATTCCCTTCTAGAAGCATCGAGAATTCATCTTTTTCCTTTCTTTAGGAAGAGTTCACACCCTAGTAGTTCAACACAGTGCGAACTTCTCACACCCTGGCTTAAGGCAGCCTGCGAGAATCAGTCATCCTCACAGGCAAATATACTAGGAGCCTACGAACCTTCTTCAAAAATCAGATTTTTGGAAAGAGAAGAATGTAACTTTTTCCCAGGAAAAAGTTCTTATGAGGAGCCTGAGTACACCATCATCAATACATCATCATGATGACCAAAATCATGGGTAACAGAATGCCCCCCAAAGTATGAGGTTGGAACCAGTGACAGCCGATATACTTTGTAAGCTGCATGTGTGTGTCAAGAACCAGGAGCACATCTAATCGGAAACCTGCGAACAACCAAGCATTTGCAGAATATCATATATATCAATTCTGAGGTAGGCATTCCCATACTCATATCACAGAATGATGAAATTATAGACATGGGTCATGGACACCAATCATACACTATGGATCCATGCTGTCAAAATATAGCATAGCCACCGAAATACACTGTGGATCTATGCGAGAAATTTCAAATCAAGACGACATAGCCATGAGACATACACAGTGGATCTATGTGTCACAAATTATACATACTCCATCGAAACCTGGATCACAAAGATGATATTCAGGGTCTTCAATCTCGTCGCCCAAAGTACGAATCTAACCATGTGATTACATGTGTTGAAGTCGAACATGGTTGAAACCACTTGATTACCGGTCATTGATGAAATCGTTAACAAGTGTGAGGGAAATCACCATTGATGTCAATGACTCCCAAGGTACCATAGTACAATCTATCGAGTGTGAATAAATGAGTTGAAGTTGAACATCTGATGGAATGTTTTGATCAGGGGTCAATGATGTAAACCCACTGTCGAAAGCGAGGAAACCTGCCATTGAGGCATGCAAGCTCCAAGGTACCAAATAATTTCTAAGTCTTGATTCTGGATAATAAGCTGAAGTCGATGGAACAAAACTAGTCATAGGAGGGCCTTGATGTATCCCCCATCAATGACACAAAATGAGTAATAGATTTTGAAGGTGAAACAGAGTATGATGTGAATTGGACTGGACACAGGGAAGGCAGACACGGAGAAAATGGATAACTGCAGATGGCTGAATCAATATAGGTTTCAAAATGACTTCTCTTGAACATATGAAAGACACGACCAATGATTTGGTAGCATTGACTCAATGACAACACAGGGAATGACCTTGTAATAAATCGAATGAGAGATAAATGGAATTCTCAAACCAGCTTCAAATGATGAATAGGGGGTGTCATGTTCAAGAGCGACACTTACTACCAATCAATACGAAAATGAAAACATATCCCTTTCCCAAATTTTCCCCCACCATTTCTGGCGAGTACCTCTTTATTTTTACGCAAGCTTGAGGAGGATAACATATGCTTGTTGATGTAAGCTCATCCTTCGAATGAGTCCCTCGGAGTATATTTAACGAACCCTAAGAAGGAGTGGTTTGGTCCCATCACGGGTCTATCAATGTTTATTTAACGAGTCCAGAGATAAAAAACTTGAAGGTTTTTCAAGATTATAGATTTTTGAAAAAAAACTTAAAAGAGAACTCTCTCAGTTCCTTTTTTGTAAAATACTCTGAATGAGACCGAAAAAGAGATAAATTATTTCTCACCAGACGCTTACTTCAAATAATTTATCGAGCGTGAAAATGGCAAGGTCGCTCGACAATCTTTTCACGTTTAGAGAGTCTGAAAAGAGCTTAAAGAGGACTCCAGGGGGGTTCTTTTCTCGTATAACCTTGTTGAGCCCGAAAAAGTGATAAAAGTACGCTCGATCATGTTCTCATGTATTTACGAGTGAAAGAACAGACAAAGACCATGCTCGAGGTTTTTATATAAAAACCATAAAAAAACAATCAAAAACACGCAATAACAAAGAAAAACATGTCTGTATCCCTGTATTTGATCATCAAAGTCATCATGCCTACAAGA
>JASDQU010104494.1:368114-381427 GCA_032191745.1 Picea mariana
TACAACATAAATTTGGAAACCTTTGTTCATGCATTTCTTAAATTACATTGTTGATATTTTCCTAATAGAAACTAGTTTTATGATTCCTTGTATCATTCTAACTGTGTTATTTTCATCTTTGTACACAAATGACTTTTCATAATAGTTTAATATCACTTTATGTTCCTCTAACCAATCCATTCCAATGGTTAAATCATAAGATCCCAAAGGTAGCATGTTCATATTTAACTTTGTACTTTGACCATCTATGCTTAGTTCACAATCAGAAATAAAATTTGTTACTTTTATTTTGTTCCATGTTGCTAATGTTACTAACCAAGACTTAGCACGCTTTACTTTTTTTATCTTGTTTAATTCAACTAAAGAGGGAGTAATATAACTCAGACTAGATCCTAGGTCAATTAGTATAGAGACATTGTGGGAATCAATTTTACCTTAAACTTACACAATAGTGGATTGATGATTTTCTTGTGTGTCATACAGAGCTGCATTGATTTTATGCATGCTTCTACCAATATCTCCAACTATCAAATCCTTTTGAAGCTTATGGACTAAAGTTCTTGTTGTGGGATTTAAGTGTGGACAATTTCTCCTTAAGTGAGGTTCTCCACATTCACAACACTTCAGTGGTTCTCTGGGACTATCCCCAACCTTCTTGACTTCCAGGTTAACTAGCCTATTTCCACTTTGGGCATTCTGTTTATTTGAATGGTAATCTTTCTTTTGGAAACCTTTCACCATATTACAGAAATGGGATAGTTGGAAGCCTTTATTATGCTAATTCAATATGTCATGTTTCTTGTCTTTCCATGCCTTGGGAATTTCATATCTCTGTTTGTACTGATCATAGCACATTCGAGTCTATTAAACACTTCATTTAAAGACTTTGGATTGCCAAATTCAATTGTGTCTATGTACAACTGTGGTAGAAAGCTCAAGAAACTTTGTATCTTTACCTTGTCTTCTTTGATGTATGGTACAAACCTCAACAGATCTAGAAATTTATTTATCAGATCATCCATGGCCATTTTTCCTAGTCGCAGTTCGTAAAATTGTAAGGCCTCTATCCCCACAGAGCCTTATAAAACACAAGTTTAAAAAAAAAACTAGCAAGTAGATAAATGTTATTCTGTACAAATTAATCTTTAGCATTTAACCTGCAAAAATTAAGTTTATTAACATCATGAAAATAAATTACATAACCATCACATAACACAACATAATCACTAAAATACATACCTCTATCTGATTCTAATTCTCCAAATTTTGTCTGTCCTTGCTGCTACTCTGCCCAAACTCTGCCCAAAACCGAATCTTCCTTCCTACCAGCTAGGAACAGAGCCTGTCCGGCTCCCTAGCTCCAGGATTCCCTGAGGATTCCTAGCCCCCGAGCCCAAAACTCCCAACAACTTGGTGCACCCCTGTAACAATCCACCCAAACTCCAAACCAGAAAAATACCCCCCAAATAGAAAATACAGTCCTCAACAGAAAATACAGTCCCTGCTCTCCAAATTCTCCCTTTCCCCTCCCAATTCCAATGTCCCCTTTTGAATGCCTCTTTCCCCTCACATCCCCTTCCATTCACCGCCTTCTACCTTCCTTTAATGCCACCCACCTTATCCCTTCATTTGATACCTTATCCCTCCATTCAATACCTTATCCCTCCATTCAATGCCCTTTCCCTTCATACGTAAAGTTGTCTAATAATAAAAAAGTTTTTAAGCCTTTAATTTGTTATCCAAACATTAAATGTGTTAATTAATCAACATATATTAAACAATAACTAACTAACTAATTAATTAATTAATTAATATTATTAATAAATAATCATCATTTAACTAATACACATTAGGACAATTAATTATTTAGTTAACTATACTTGATAAACCTTAAGCAACTATTTAACTAGGGTTGTTACATACACCCACCCTTCACGAAACTTCATTCCAAAGTTAAAGTATTTTATGATACAAGGGAAAAGAAACATGGTTCACACATTCATAACAAATAACCGAAAATATTAGTAAGTAAGACAAGAGACTCATACATACTAGTGTACATGTGCAATAAATGCATGTGTAGATATTACATACATGTCCCGTTCATGTACTAATATCAATAACTATCATCTCTATAGTAATTTCCATATGCATCCAATCCATTAAACAAGGCTATTCATTTTATAAAAGAAAATAAACCAATCAAATGTTTGCGAACTCCTTTAATTTCAATTATATAGCTCAACAATGTTATTTAGACAATTGTAGTTTAGTTACATAATTATGAATATTCATATATATATGCATTTTCTTTTCAGAAGGAAAACAATAAGTTCCAAAATAAGACAAATCTCCATACACTCTCAACTATTTCTACTCATCCTTCCTCCCTAACTTACTTCCATCTTCCATTCCTATCCTTCCTCTGTTGGACTATCTTGGAGCGTCAACTATATTGACCTAACTCCAAATAGAACCCGTAAGCGGAAGTGTCACTATCTTGACCAAGCTTCCCCAATAGGCAACTGACATTCATCATCACACATCTAGGGGAGTGTGAGATAACACTGTCCTCCCATGACTTCAGGTTTCGGAGGATACATGGTGGGAAATGCCTCCACCCCTCCTAATCATAACTAGGGTCCACACCCTACAATGGAATTTACAATGGCACCATGTTGCTGGGAGTTTTTTCATCGTCTATTCAGTTTTGGGTAGTCTCACCACCTTAAATCCTGCATTGGTCTATATATCATAGCAATGCATCCAAAACAATATAATTTGACATACAAAGATTTATACCATATTGTTTCTCGGCCAATGGTCGTGACATCCATTTTCATCATCATTATCCCTTGGCTATTTCATAGCCCATAACCTGCAGATTAGTCTGTAACACAAACTCATACATTTCTATGCATTATCATCATGTAATTGCCTACAACCATAATTTCGATTCGGTATCCGCATACCAACAACTTTAACATCAAATTTTTCAAGTTAGAAATAGATCTCTTAATATTCCATAATCCAATTAACGACACCTATTCATAAAATTATCATTTACAAAATAGATTGGATCATATCCAACATAATTCTTATAGCACTTAAACCTTCATAGGATTCTCATTCACACAATATGTCGCATCATATCCATCATCATCAATAAGAATTAGACATTCATAGAATTTACATTCACATAGTAGATCGCATCATATCCATCATCATCAATAATATTTAAACATTCATAAAATTTACATTCTCACAATATATCGCATCATATCCATCATTATCCAAATACATTTAAACATTCATAAAATTTATACATCTTAAAAGTTCAAGTGTATCATTTAATAGTTTCACTTGTGAATAGAAAATAAAAGTGTGTAGGCCTTAGGTAATCCTGGATGTATAAGTCAAAAGGTGGTGTTACATACACCCCACCTTCGAGAAACATATTCTTGATGTGGTCAAAAAAATGAGGGATAATCTCATCGTAGTGTCTCGACGTCTTCCCAAGTAGCATATCATGGACTATACTTGTCCCACTAGACCTTAACTAGGTCTACCAGACGGTTCCTGAGATGTCTGACTTTACGGTCCAATATGCGTAACGGTTCTACCGAGAGAGTTCCCACATCCGATACCTGCAATTCCTTCCAATTTAGTTTATGTGATTGATCAACAACATAATGACGTAGAACATATACATGAAAAACATTATGAGTTTTATGCAAGTGGGGTGGCAGTACGAGATGATAGGCAGCGGGTCCAACTTTCTCTTGGATTCTGAATGGTCCTATAAATTGAGGTGACAACTTTTTCCCCTTCCCAAACCGTATGGTACTCTTATTAGGCATGATACGAATGAAAACCTGGTCTCCCACTTCATAACTTTGGTCTGTCCTGTGTGCATGCGCATAACTTTTCTGCCTATCCCATGCTTCCTTTAGTCTCTGCCTAAACTGAATCACCTGTTCCTCCATCTCTTGAATCAATTATGGCCCAACTGTTACTCGATCTTCTAATCTATCCCAACTCAATGATGTTTTGCATGGCCTTCCATATAGAGCTTCGTAGGGTGGCATTCTGATGGAGCTATGAAAATTGTTATTTTAGTCAAACTCTACCAAAGGTATGTACTTCTCCCAATGGGTTTGATTATCCATGACGTACATCCTAAGTATGTATTCCATGACCTGATTTACTCTCTTAGTTTTCCCATCTATTTCAGGATGAGAAGTTGTGCTTAAGTTCAACTGAGTCTCCAAGGCTGACTGCAAACTTGTCCAAAACCTAGAAGTGAATCTGAAGTCCCTATCTGAAATGATATTCTTAGGTATCTTGTGAAAACGAATAACCTCACTTACAAACACACGTGCCACATCAGTGACATCGTAAGTGTCTCTAACCGGAATAAAATGAGCACTCTTGGTTAAATTATAAACTATCACAAGGATGGCATTGTATCTATGAGATGTGAGCGGAAACCACACCACAAAATCCATAGAGATGACTTCCCACCTGGACATAAGAACATCATGTGGTTGTAGGAGGCCTACCAGGTGATGGTGGTCGGATTTCACTTGTTGAAACTCTAGGCATTTGGCAATGAAATTGACTACATCGTGATTCATTCCTACCTAGAAGAAAAGCTTCCTCATGTCTGCGTACATCTTCTTCACACTCGGATGCGCACAATAAAGTGCTCTATGGGATTCCTTCAGTATGATGCTTCGAATATCCCCATATTCAGTGATGTACATCCTTCCTTGATATCTTAATAGTCTGTCTGCTTCCAGATTATATTCTTCATACTTTGGATCTAATTGCCTCCCACTCTGGAGGTTTGAAGTAACCTTTAAATACCAATTGTCTCCTTGGAGTTGCATCAACACATGTTCCCTCAGATTGACCTTTAAAGGTACCAAGGAGAAGACACGTGGTCTCCTACTCAAGGCATCTGTGACCACATTTTCCTTTCCCTTGATGTGTGAAATACCAAAATCATACTCACTCATAAACTCACTCCATCGCCTTTGTCTGGAATTTAGATCCCTTTGAGTGAAGAGATGTTTTAAACTTTGATGGTTCGTTTTGAGATCAAAGTTTCTCCCCACAAGATAGTGCCTCCAAAGTTTCATAGATATCATTACAGCTGCCAAATCTAAATCATGAGTAGCATGAATCTCTTCATGTTTCTTCAACTTCCTTGACGCATAAGCTATCACTCCCCCATCCTGGATTAGCATGGCCCCCAACCCTTGCTTCAAGGCATCCATGCAAACTGTGAAGTCCTTTTCCATATCCAACACTCGTGGAATTTGTGCACTAGTTAGTAACCTCTTAAGCTCGATGAATGAACTATCACATTATTCTGTCCATTCATACCTTACCCCCTTGTGCTGCAAAGTGGTGATGGGTTTCACTATTTTATAGAATCCTTCCACAAATCTCTGATAATAACCTGCTAGTTCCATGAAGCTTCTCACCTCATGGGCATTTTCCGGCACTAGCCACTCCATAATGGCCTTTACCTTTTCTGGGTCCACAGAGATTCCTTCATTGGAAATGATATGACCTAAATAGTGGATCTCTTTCTGGAAGAAGGAACACTTCAAAAACTTCCCATACAATTTGTTCTCTCTAAGGCAAGACAACACCACTCGCAAGTGTTCCTCATGTTCTCTTTCATTCTTGTAATAGATGAGGATGTCATCTAGAAAGACTTGTACAAAATGGTCTAAGTACTTCCAAAATACGCCACTCATGAAGCTCATGAATACTACTGGCACATTGGTCAATCCAAAAGGTACTACAACGAACTCGTAATGTCCAAATTATGTTCGAAAGGTAGTTTTAGGAATATCACCTTCCTTAATCCTTAACTGGTGATACCCTGATCGCAAATCGATCTTTGAGAATACCGCTGCTCCTTTCATCTGATCGAAGAGGTCATCTATTCGCAGCATTGGGTACCTATTTTTCATTGTAGCACGGTTCAAGTCCCTGTAATTTATACACAATCGTAAGGACCCATATTTCTTCTTTACAAAAATTACTAGTTCACCCCAAGGTGAGACACTGGGCCTTATTAGCACCAAGTCCAATAACACTTTCAACTTCATTTACAACTCACAAAGGTCTGGCATTGTCATCTGATACGGAGTCTTGGAAATTGGTTCTGCACCACGTTTTAGCTCAATAGTAAAATCAATCTCCCTCACAGGAGGTAACCCTGGTAACTCGTTCGGAAAAACATCCTTAAATTCTGACAATACCGGGTACTGATCCAAGGAGGGTCCCTTACTTTCATTCATTGCTTCTACTACATATAGTCGACACCCTTGCATCAAGCATCGCTTAACCTTCATAGTTGAGATAAAGCATAGAGACACCTTTCTCTATATACCTTGGATCTCTACTGGCCTTCCTTTGTAGTCAACAAATAGCACCCCTTTTGCGAAACAATCTACCATATATCGATGGGCTTCTAACCAATCCATTCCAATGATTAGGTCATATGCTTTGCGAGCAGTAACGTATACCTTCAACCTGGTAGTACACACTCCCAGGTCTACTATACAATTATCAACGCTAGGTCCTACCGCTTGTTTTCCCCCGAAGCCATCTCGACTTGTTTAAAGTCATCGTGCTTGTAGGCTGCCAACCCACTCTTTTCTAATGCAGATGGTGAAATGAAACTATCTATCGCACCTGAATCAAACAAAATTTTTACATTGATATGATTTAGCATACCTGACAACTCCACCACCATGGATCGATGTTCGGCCTGGCGATTATTAATCGCTATGTAAATCTGGTGGTTTCTACTTACTCTTCCCATCGGGGCCTTTCATTCTCTATGCACAAATCTTGATTGTAACTATGGGCAGTCACGCTGGTAATGGGGTCCTCCGCATCCCCAAATGGTAACACGGGATTGAACCTGTGCACTATTCTGTGACTGTCTCTGAAATGAGGTCCTTCCCCTAGAACCCCTACCCCTACTAGATGCTCCCTGAGATGGTCGTGAACCTGCCTACGTTGTTGGTGATGAACGGGATGTTTCACTTCCTACCATTGAAATCCCTATGGCTACTATCCTTGGTGCAACTCTATTACCATATGAAGGTGGCCTTGATCCCTCTCCCCTGGGAAATGTCCTAGGGGATTTCCCCATGAATCCAGGACGATGCAGAAAGGTCGGTCTCGTACCTCCGGTTAAGTTCATGTGTTCCTCCTCATAACGTGCATTTTCCACAGCTTTCGCTACAGAACATGGTTTCCACATCTGCACCATAGCCCTTGTCTTAGGGTTTAACCCATAGACAAAGTGTTTTGCCTGTTGTTGGTCATTATCCATATATGAAACATATTTGACCAATTCCATAAACCTAATCTCGTATTCTTCTATTGTCTTGTTTCCCTGTACTAGAGAATGAAACACTCCTACCTGTTGTTCCTCATAGTAAGCTGGCAGATATTTCCTTCAGAACCTCTCCTTGAAAAGTTCCCAAGATACAGTGTTCAGGATAAGATGCAGTTGTCTTTCCATGTTGCCCCACCATTTCAAGGCACTGTCTCTCAACTAAAAAATTGTTATCTTCACCTTTGAAGTGGACACATAGTCTCTTAAGGAAAAACACCTTTTCATGCCTTCCAACCATGCTTTTGCACGTTCACTAGCACGACCCCCAGAAAACTCCAGAAGTTTGATCTTCCGTAGTTCTCTAGTGATTTCTTCAGGTGGAGGTCCTCCCCCTAAATCCCTTGACGCTTCTCGATTACCCGTTCTAGATGCTGGGGGCTCCACTTCGACCCCTATTGGTTGATGCCCCATTAAAGTCTCATTTATGGCCTCYAAAGAGCGCAGTATGTGAGCTAGTTCAGGCRATGGTGGTGGCGACAGTGGTGGTCCCTGCGATGATSCCCCTATGCCTCGATTTCCTCGAKTCTTAACCATCCTATATTATTTMACCTGCATCAACCAAAGTTGTGAGGGTGAGTTCAAGGAYATTTCACATTTGCACAACTTAAACTAGAAAACAGGGTTAGGCATAATTTTTTTTTTCACTTGTCTATAAAYAGACGTTACTCTCTTTAGGGGAGGTGGCTAGGTTAGGGTTAAAGCATATAAGATTGATTTCTTCACCTAASAAAACTATTGACCCTCTCCCTAGTAGTTACGCTAGMACTGTACCAMACTCGCCACAGTGCATCAAATACTTTATATGGAGCTTTCTATGTGGAATGSAATGGAAGGGCTTGGCACTTGGATCAATGGTTRTGGGCATGGAACTCAGTGCTTGGTTAACTTGGATAATGGGAGATTATACTTYAGGATAGTACTTTGTTACTATTGATAATTAATTTACTTACATGTGAATTTATTTTGTAAAAGCGATATGTGTGGTGCATTGGTGTTTGGTCATTTCTTAAGGCTTGGGCTTGGTGGGTGGTCATGAGTTCAAAACCCATGGACCCCAAAACATTTCAATTGTTTTATAACTTTATATATATATATATATATATATATATATATTATATCTTTTTTTTATATAAGTAACATTTTTTTTTATATCCAATTTAAATTAATTAATTTAAATTTTAAATCCCTAAATTAAAATAAAACCCAATTCATTTAATTTATTTAAACTATTTGAATTGTTTATTATATTTTTTTTTGAATAATTGAAATTAAAAAAAAAATGATAAATAAATGAAATAAATAAATATAAAAAAAAACTTACCTCACAGGTAATAACCTAGACCTTGCATGTGATCCATGCATTACCCCCTCTTATTTCCGGAAAATAAAATAAAAATTTATCATTTAAACGCTCAACGCCACCATTTCTTTCTCATTTGTTGGGTCGTCTGGTGCTTTTGCACGCAGAGGGTGAAGGAGGGAGTTTAGGCGTGGCCAAGGGTTCAGTTCCTCCCTCGGCCTTGGTCACTGAGCTATGGCTCTCTCTCTCTCTCTCGATGGGTGTGGAGCCATGGGTTCTCCTGGGTGTGGCTCTTGGTGCTCAGAAATAGAGGTGAAGGCGAATGTGAAGTCCACATGACTCGAAACTGAGCAAGGCTTTCTCCCTTGGCCATGGCTTGGGGTTTGGCACTTACCTTCTCGTGGATGTGGGCTGAGTGGTCTAAGGCGCCAGACTCAAGTTCTGGTCTAGGAGAGAGGGCATGTGTTGGTTTCATGTGGTGKCCACCAGTGGCTGGCTRCTATTCTAGCATGAGACCACTGTATAGGCCATGGTTGGATTCACTCCTTATGGGCTTCCTCCTCATGGGACCTTGCACTTATTTGTTGGGATTTTACCAGACACCTTGTGCACAATGTCCTCATGGGMTCTTTMTCCAGGTAAATTTTTATTAAGCACTTGTGTGCTAGTTCTGTTTTTAAGACCGTTGATGCAKTAKATGCGTAGTGCTCTTGGTTTKCTTTCTTGGTATATMTGAAGAKATTTTAGCAGTCTGTRTTGTGTATATTCCACTGTAAGGGGTGTTTTYGGATATCTATGTAGCTCTCGTTTACCTATGTTCTCTAATGGCTTCTTTGTTGGGCGTTTGATGGATCACGCGCTGTMTTTGTAATGAGTTATGTGTTGGATTATGAGTTAGGTGGAATGGAGAGGGCTTGGCRTTTKCATTCCACTTGGMTTTAGTGACTTATATGTTGGTTGGACATGTTGAGCACGAGACTTGGTTTGGTGCTTGTGTGTTGGATTGTATGTTGTTGTTTGAATGGTGTTGTGGATGCGTGGCTTCAGGGTATGGGATAGTCTGATCATTGAGACAACCATGAAAGATTATTATGATAATGACCTTGAGGAAATGATAGCAATGACTCAGAAAATGTTACTGTATGTGCCTCACTCTTTCTCATTTGAAAAATGTAGTGAAATTGGTAGATTATTCATTTCCTTCCTTGTCATAAGAAGCCCTTCAAAAAWTTTTCTCGCGAAAGAATAAAAATGTTATAGTTTACACCTATATATTGTGAATGTCATCTAGGATAAAATTTGTCTAATTTCAAAAACAGGATAGCTAGTCTGATGAAGTACCTGCATGGGATAAATGCTACATGGATGCACTTGCCTACCCCAAACCATACGTATAAAATTTTCTGAAGTATATCATCATCCTTGGAATGTGATTTGTTATCTTTTTTTTGTGGTATCTGTTGACCATGCATCCAACTTGAGGTTTTTGATGAGCTGGGTGCACTAATTCTTAGGATTGTTGCTAATATTTTTTTGTAAAAACGATAGAGGAACAAAGTTAACATTTATGAAAACAAAGAATCTATAATCATATTAGCCTTTGCAAGCTCATGTGTATATCATATATAATCTTGCCCATGTTTTATGCCTAGTGATACAAGCATCCAGACACTGTGTCATGTATTAGAGATCATGTTTCTAATCATTTATGCCTAGTTTTCTGCAGCAAAGGAAATAACAGGTTTTCCTTTGAGCAATCAATTGTGAACTATTTTTTTTTTTAGGAAAAAAATTTAAGGAATTGTGCTCGATTGGATATGGATATGCATTCTTTGAAGTTAATTTAGTACTATTTATATATCCCTTGGCACACTTGGACATATATAKATATATATATATATATATATATAAAKCTTTTTTGAACCTAATATTCTTTATTCTCTGCCCTTTGTACTTCTTGCARGAGGTCAGGACTTCTACAGGTGCATAGGTGACTTGAATAAGTGAATAGAGACTTGACGTTATGAGGGATTCACACTTCTCATTCTTTTATTTTTAGGGTTTTCTTAAGGTTCATCAAGGTTAAATGACTTGTATATTGGGGAATTTTCTTCCCTACTAGGGAACTCAGTTCCATTCTAATTATAGGCCATTGTCATTTTAATCCATTTTTATTGTAATAGAAAAGAGAAGAATTAACCTCTACATGGAATTATATTTTTGAGTTTTTATACGAGCTTAAGAGACTCTTTCTAGTTCATTAAATTGGATGATATATACTTTTTTTTTTAATTTACATTTTAGTTCTAGGTAGGCCTTTAAGGCTCCAGATTGTGAACTACAGCTCTGATACCATGTGTAAGGCCTCTGTCCCCACAGAGCCTTATAAAACAGAAGTTAAAAAAAAAACTAGCGAGTAGATAAATTTTATTTTGTACAAATTAATCTTCAGCATTTAACCAACATAAATTAAGTTTATTAACATCATGAAAATAAATTACATAACCATCACATAACACAACATAATCACTAAATACATACCTCTGTCTGATGCTAATTCTCCAAACTTTGTCTGTCCTCATTGCTTCTCTGCCCAAACTCTGTCCAAAACCGAATTTTCCTCCTTGCCAGCTAGGAACAGAGCCTGTCCGGCTCCCTAGCTCCAGGATGCCATGAGGATTCTTGGCCCCCGAGCCCAAAACTCCCAACAACCTGGTGCACCCCTATAACAATCCACTCAAACTCCAAACCAGAAAAATACCCCCCAAATAGAAAATACAGTCCTCAACAGAAAATACAGTCCCTGCTCTCCAAATGCTCCCTTTCCCCTCCCAATTCCAAAGTCTCCTTTTCGAATGCCTCTTCCCCCTCATATCCCCTTCCATTCACCGCCTCCTACCTTCCTTTAATTTCACCCACCTTATCCCTTCATTTAATACCTTATCACTCCATTCAATACCTTATCCCTCCATTCAATGCCCTTTCCCTTCATACGTAAAGTTTTCTAATAATAAAAAGTTATTAAGCCTTTAATTTGTTATCCAAACATTAAATGTGTTAATTAATCAATTAATTAATTAATCAACATATATTAAACAATAACTAATTAATTAAATAATTAATATTATTAATAAATAATCATCATTTAACTAATACACATTAGGACAGTTAATTATTTAGTTAACTATACTTGATAAACCTTAAGCAACTATTTAACTAGGGTTGTTACAAAAATTCCTTAGTTTTTTTTTGTAATAAATTTCTAATAAGTACTGCTTCTTGAAATGCTTTTTAAAATATGACCATTCCATTCATTTTTGTTTCAATCCCTTGGCTAATTTCAAGTTTTGCCAATAGATACTAGCTTTTCCTTTTGAGTTGTAAATGGTCATTTTGACTTTCATATTACTAGAGTAGTTGTAAATTTGGAAGTATTTCTTTATATCTAGTAACAATGCTTCAACCTCCTCACTGATATTTAATTCTCCATCAAAGGTTATTTTGTTATTCTGTTATTCGGTTTCTGTTATTTCTTATACACACTCTTTAAAATAATACTTGTAGAATTTGTTAAATTCGTTTTCCGGCCTATGCCATGAAGTGACTATGTTTATCATGATTATTTCACAGTATTTTGGCCATCTGCAATATATTTAATCCCTCTTCCCAAAGTACTATTCTATGGTGATTATAAATCGTTTATGTGGGTATCCATTTTTACTTTATTAATCCTTTCATTTTATCATTTTAAACCCTATAGGTTATCAAAATTTATGTTCTTAAATGAAATATTTACTTATGTATCTRCTTGTGCAATTGATAATATTTTCACAAGTATATACACTGATGATGGTTCCCTTTTTGTCTTGCACGGGAGCCCATCAGGTGAACAATGCACCCACTTCCCTCCTTGGTCTTGGATTGGTAGCTTTACATGTTGGCGAGGATTCTTCTTTCAACATCGAAACCCAAGTTAAGTAATTTAAATTATTTATTTTGTTGCAAATTGATTAATTTCATCCCTTAATAATGTACTAAAAAAATGATTTATGTGTTTGTTACATGCTTGGAAGGGACACAAACACTTGTAAATACACTTTGCCTATCCATAAAATTTATTTGGGTTCCATATTCTTCCACTAGTCCTTGTGAGAATTCACGGGAAGTTTTTATGTAGTCTATTTATATCTATGCTCGCTTAGATAGAGAGTTTTGTTTTAGAAACACAAATGGTTGTGGATCTCTTGGGTCCTATGGTACCCCAACTTTAATGTTTGGATAATGACCTATTGACTGTAATAATTACTTTTTCAAGACAATATGAAGTCTATTGTATCAAAAATCCTTCTGGGTAATAGATGTAAATAAAATATGTATTTAGAATTTTATTCTTTTCACCTATTCTCACCATGATAGTAGCAAAATAAAAATACAGTCTAAATTTTCTTTTTTGTAGTAATTGTTGATGTACATATTCGAACAATAATAAAAATACAGATCTTTATTGGCCAATAGGCATATAAACATAGATTGTTATTTATTTCTATATGCATACCTATATATATATATGGTCAAATGTAT
>JASDQU010104495.1:26557-40909 GCA_032191745.1 Picea mariana
TTAAAATCTCTTAAACCACTTTGACTACTTTGACCTTTTGGGGCTTCTAGATGACATATGAGGGTCCTCTAACTTCGTAAGGCCATAACTCTCAAACCGTGAGGAGTTATGTGACGTTCCACATACCACCAGAAATGGAATGACATGTAATATCCATATAGAATAGTATTACCTAAAATATATCAAAACTCATACTATTATCCATCAAACAAACTTGGGTCCATTACCCAAACCTGGGTTCTCCAACTTCTCATGGTCATAACTCTCTAACCGTGAGGAGTTATGTGGCATTCCACATACCACCAGAAATGGCATGCAAAGCACTTTCCATCTAGGATAGTTTCACTGAAAAATTCATTGGCTTTCATATAATTATTCCACAAATAAGCATGGGTTCTCTAACCATACTTCTAGGATAACTCAATCCACAAAGCATCTTCCCATGAGGGATTTCACCATAAGGGGACCACTTTGGAGTTCATCCATTTCTACTTATTATCAACCATGAAAAGACAATAATGAGTCATATTTACATCAAACAATATTGGGTCCATTACCCAACCTTTGTGCTACGGGTCTTTCTTCAAGGGTTGACATCAATGAAAACCAACCTTAATCAACAATTAAAAGAAGAATCCCCTGGAATAGCATTGAGAGGACTGCAGTATTGAGGTGGCATCTTCACAATACCCAAATTGGGTGCTCATGGAGTGTTTGGGTTCTAACTCAAATCCTGCAAGTGATTTTGTTTCAACAGCTCATTTGCTTCTTTCTTAGCCTCATCTTCTTCAACTTCTCGTTTATCTTTGGCTTCATCGACCAATCTCTTGGTCTCTGCCTCATCAGCAAATTCTGTTGCCTTGGCTTCTTCAAATTTCCTCATTTTAAGCGCACCCTTTTATGCCTTAAGTTCATTTTATTTTCTAATTCTTTCCTCCTCGGCTTGCCTTCTTTGATATTCCTCCTCATCATGGAGTTTCTTTTGTTCCAATTTTTCCTCTTTTCTAGCTTTTTCTTGCTCTTTAACGTTGTTGTCAAATTTTTCTTGTTGGAACAATCTCTAGAATTGGTCAATTGTCACTCTCTTCATTTCCTCTTGTTCACATTTAATCTCCTTCCTATCAGCATCATTGGGTAACTTCTGTAGGGATTCTTCATACCATATTATTCATTTAAATCTATCTTCTTCAAAATCAACTACATGGATGTTAGAGTGGGTGATCCCAACAGATTTGACATGGATAACTACAATTTCATGTGGGTCATGGCCTTTAGGATCTCCTAGGAGTAGGTGTATCTCTTGCAGGGTTTATGCCTCCTTTCTTTCATGAGGGTTGTTTGAAATGATATAATTCCCTATGTGTATTGGGAAAACAAGCCCGAGTTTTTTGTTGCTAATTAGGAGCAGTGAGGTGACCCCTAACCCCATGGTTTGGTAAGCAAACTCTCTCATCAGCAGATGGTTTGAGACAAATTAGGTTAAAATATGTGGGACTCCAGTGGTTCCATACACCCTAATATATGAATAGTATTTACATAGGAACCAGTCAGCTATCCCCTTCATCCCATTCCTAGCTTCAAAGGAAATCCTATGTCTTGGAAAACCAAAAAGAATAGAGAGTAGAGGGGTGAGGAAAATATTACAAATGTCATAAAAATATCTATTGTAATTAATTCTCTAGAGCTCAGAGAAGTACACATGAATAGGGGTTGTTTTTGGTCCTAGTTCCACCATAGGTTAGGAAATTGCACGAATGAACAAACAGAATCAATTAGGTAGGATGACATGTAAAAACAAGGATTTTTCATACCTGAGATGCTCTTCATATGGAGACAGATGTTGAAGACCAATATGTCTACCCAGTTGAACACTTGTTCTATTTTGATGATGGTAAGGCTAGTGGAAACCAATCATTCTCGAAGTGTGTGCTTTTATCTTCACCATAAACTCAGCATATCATGGATACTAAAAATTTATATGTTTCCTTGAGCCTGTGGGTGGGAACCAAATTTTGTCCTTGTTTGAGGGTCTCATCCTCATTGACCTACCAATGTTTATTAGCTTTACTATTCCTTTGTTACCTTGGGTGAAACCTTTCAATAATGGCTCATTGAAAGAATAGGTGGGAGTGGGTAGATGGTATCTCAAACTGCTATCTTTAGGACTTAGCAAGGCCACACGCTTCCCCTATTTTCTCACGATGGTTTTGGTGTTTCCATCAAATTTCTTGAAGCACCATTGTGCAGCCTCATTGTAGGGAAAAAGAGTTGGTCGGGAAACAACCAGATGGATGTTTCTTTTTTAGATGTTCTGATATATTTCCATGTTCTCGTCTTCTATAGGAAAATGACTCGAATTGAAAATTTTGTAGATCTCCTCATATGTGAGACTGCGGTCTTCACCAATGTGGGGGATAGTGTTTGTCACCAAGGCCTCACTCAGGCCAGACGACGTTTTAGGTGCGAAGGCTGACTTGAAATAAACAGAGCCCTTTTGTCTTCTGGGACTCTATCTTTCCATGATAGGAGGTTGATTAATCTTGCATCATCAGATTAACAGGTGAATTAACCTATGGGAAAATAATATGGAAAACATGAAAGACCAATTATTAAACAGTAAAAATGGAGTACCTATAATTGAGTCGAGGAAATGGCCACACAATACACTTAGCGAATAAAAATAGAACGATGTTTACAAACTTTTGGAAGAATATTAGTCATAAAATAAGGGTTTATAACCATTAAAAGGTATTAAAACGCTCGTAAATGTGCCATAACTTTCATGTGCACGAGATCTGTTACTAAATTCATCCTCAATATCTATCATTAATGATAATCAAGAGAGGTGGTTGCCTGAATCTATGTATCAGAGTCTACAAGGGGCTTGAATTAGAAAATATAGCCATTGGAGTCCTAGGATCGGAGTGGGAAAACTTGAGGATCATTTGAGCTCCGACGGGAGGGGTATCGAAATCATATTCCTATTTTATCTAGAAAGGTGTGTCAACATGACACGTGTGCATCTTTCTGGGGAAGGTGGTACCAATCAGAGTTGTTGTTTCGAAGGTCTTTGAGGTAAGGTTTAAATTAAACTTCTAAGACATGGCATCGAAGGTGTTGGTCCTAAATTCTTCACCTGACTGCTAAAGGACAAAGCTAGGCCACCTCAAGTTTAGAATGGTAGGTTTTTTATTTTGTTGGTCAATTAGAGGGTTGGTTTTACCAAGACAAGAGCATGGTGAGGTTGGAAAAATGATATGGATGAGGGTCATCCTTGGATGGTGGCACACAAATGACAAACAAGTGAAATAATAGAGGTAAAAACAAAGGGAAATAAAAAACCACTCAATGAATAATATACTCCAAGAATTTTAATACTTAAAATATCATTTCAAGACATTAAGCATGTATCAAAAACACAATTTCTCCCACAGGTTGCGATAAAAACAAATCTTCACCAAAGCATTAGTTGTTTTGCAGGTTGCATGTTAGTAAATATAAGTTATGCAATAGTTGAAGGAAATGAAATGTACTTTGTACAGATCAAAAACTGCATTAAAGATAAGATAAAAAAAACACATGAAGATTTGGAAAAAAACATTGTCATCAAAAGTATATTCGCCAGGTAGAGATATTTAATCCATGCATAGAATAGGTTCAACCAGTTGATGTATTGATCTCCTTTTCCCAAAGACCGAACCCTTCAAACATACAAAAATTGCCTATTTATCAAATATTTATAGGCTCTCGACAATCTGGAACTGAGGCTTAACTCTACACTATTAATTGGAAAACCACTTATTGACTTAACTAAAATATTGTTGGAGTATGGTAATGTATACTTCGAGCTTGACTTAATCAAAAATATTTCATATCACACACAAATGACCACTTATGATTCCTTAATCTAAAAGATTCTTGAACTTAAATAACTAAAACGGTTACTTCACAACAAACTATATTGATGCATATGCTAGAGTAAAATGAGATTTGACAAAAACTGACTAGGAGTAACATAACTGAGTTCTGTATCAAGCACTGGTATCCATGTGCATTTTTGGAGGCCACTAGGGGATAACTAGATAAACTTCTTCACATTATCTGCTTAAGGAAGAGGTAAGTCTTCCGGTGCTTCTTCTGGAGTCTGGAGTACAGCTTCCCTAATTCTCGGTTATGGTGTTGCAAGGACTGGACCTACAGCTTCAGTTTATGCACATGTTGACTGTCATTAAGATTTTTTGTCTTGATCGTAACCGACCCTTTCTTCTTGTCTTTCTCTATTTAAATAATACTTTAATCTAAGAAAACAATGAGGATAATCCACTTTGAAAATTCATCGTTCGGGAGCTTTTGAATGAAGAGTATAACTATCTCTAGAATGATCGAACTCGTGAATTCATTAACTAACGCCTATTGGTAATTAACCCAAGATTAAGATATATTTATCATTAAATATTTTGGGACTTCGGGTGCTCTAGCCCTTCGGCACTCTAACACTTCATAGCTCTGGCAATTCGGGGAACCGTGTTTGGTCTGGATGAAAATCTCTCGGAGTGACATGGAAGCCTGAAATGAGTGCCATGTGTCATGTGAAATTAATCGACATGTGGCATATGACGTCAATTGAAAAAGATTTTATGAGAAAGGGGCTCCAACACTTCGGTAATTCAGGGCTCCGGGGAACTATGTTTTCTCTGGATTAAATTCTCCCGGAGTGACAATCTTCCATAGTGATGTGGTATCATGTTGTCACAATTAATGACGTGTCATAAAAATGAGAGTGACATGTGTCACCTGAAACCTGAAATAGTGCAGATGATGTAGCCAAAGTACCAGAAATGAGTGCCACGTGTCATCTGAAATTAATCGACAGGTGGCATATGACACGACAATTGAAAAAGACTCTGACACTCCAACACTTCCGGGCTCCGGGGCTCTGTGTTTGTTCTGGATCAAAATCTCTCATATGACCGAACTCGCGAAGTGACGTGACAGTGAGGATCCACTTCGACAATTCAGGGCTCCGACGCTTCGGGGCTCCGACACTTCATCACTTCAGCATTCGGGAGATTTTGATTGTAGAGTATGAATATATCCTGGAGAACGATCTCTCGAAGTGACATGGTAGTTCGGGGCTCTGGCACTTCAGGAACTTTTTAGGATTGAAACAATGACAAGCTCAGATGCCCAAACGTCAAAGTCGTGAAGTAAAAATTCATATTGCTTTGTTTTTAGAACCTCGCATGATTTTGAAACCCCGAATGCACAAGAGTCATTGATCTTAATTGATTTTTGGATCTCCACCGTCAAAAATTTAACCTGTTTGTTTTCTTACAATCTAAGCCCAAAATCCACTGCTCTGAATTGTTGTGTTTTTTTCTTTTGGATGTTTCCTATGCATACAAAGGACTTGGTCGACCTGTTGCATTCTCAATAAATGGTAAACATGATGACAAGTATTTCAAACCCAAACCATGACATGCAATTATCCTTCAAGAAAACAAAAATAATTGGTGCAAATAATCAATAAGAAAGATAACGATAAAAAACTGAATCATTTAGTAATGGGAAACTGACTTAACCAACTAGAAGAGCAATGATTTTGATGAAGGTATATGGAAATGAGAGAGGAGGGGAAGGGGTTCAGACTTAGGTCTCAACATAAGGAATATCTCCTTATCCTAGAAAGATGTTTCAAACGTGAAGTATTTAAAGTCTTGGAATGACATTGTCGGAGTTCGGGTTTCAGAGTTCAAAAGGATGAGGGACCAATTGAACCCTGACGAGGATGGTATCGAAGTAATATTCCTTCGATACCTTGGGTAGTGAAGAGTCCCGAAAGAAATAAAAATATAATTCATTCAAAATCCATAAACGAGAAAAAAAAGGGCCAATCTTAAGATGCCACCTGGTGAGGTCACGATCAAATAGGTCATATCGACTCAGCGGTGTTGAGAACACATTGGATTAGAATCTATCCATCTACCAAATTCCACATAAGATGTGAACTTTATGTGTTATATATATCATAGCATGAGGGTTGGAGTCATGAGTGGTGTGTGGAGAGAAATTCTCTAACAAAGATGATTTTGACAGACCCCTTTCTGATGAGAACATCGGAAAGGTTTCTGTCGAAATGTAAGATAGTGTGAGATTTGTTATGAATCCATCATGACTTAGGATAAAAGTGCAAGAGTGAGATATATCACGTCGGCTAAGTGAAAATAGGGATTGGGTTCTTAATGTGAGAGGGAGGATTGATAAACTTTGGGTAGAAGGGTTGAAGAGTGCAGTATCAAGGGAACGATTTATGACTACGTCCTATGGGTTGTTATTCACGAAAAATTCATATACTGTATAAGTGATAGAAAAATGTTCTTCATGCTCATACTTTCTCAATGAAGTAGAAATGTATTCCTTCTAAAAAAATTTAGAATATAGGNAAATAAAATGGGTTGTTGTGGGAGGTGAGCCACAACAAATGGTGACTTACTGGGAAGAACCAGTTATCTCTGAGCTCAAAAGAAAGTGAATTCAACCATATCAATGGAAATTTTACCTTTAGACAATTCATACAGTATACATATTGAGGACCCCACATCAATCAGCCTGAGGACAAGATAGAAGAAAATCATGTTACCAGTGATCTTCCACATAATTCTGGTGAGCGTTAATGGGTGCGTATTTCATACATCCACAGTGAAACATTGGGAGTAACACCACAGAGGAATGTTTATCAATTTTTATATACTAGAGTGTTTTCCTCATCTCTCTTTCTTGGCATTGCTTTGCTGCTAGTGAGCATCCAAAGCCCCGACGAAGATGCCTTGGTATCATACAAGCATGGCCCCACTGCCAGTGAGTGTCCATATCCCTAACGGGTTTACTTGTACTTCCCACACTTTTAGTAGTGTTTTCAACTTCCTTATGATTATGCTTCTCTGCATTCACCTTTTAGATATATAATTTATGCATTGATTTTGAAACATATATGAAGGTGAATACAAAGAGGGGTGATACGAGAGTTACTTTGATATACTAGTCTCAATGGGTCCATAAACATGAATCATAGATGCATTTAGAATTAGGCATGTCAAAGGAAATATCAATGGAATTATGTAGAAGACATTGAATTCGGGACATTTTGACAAACTTGAGTGGAACAAAGACATGTCATAAGAGTGGTCACATCATTAGAGATAACTAATAGAAACCATCAAAAGGAATTGAATTTACAAGTTATAATCTTTCTCTTGGAACAAGTGAACAAGTTCCTCTTTTTTGTACCATCATCACTCATCAAGATAAATGTTGATCCAAAGGAAACTCAATCACTTCAATATGGAAAGGAATTCACAGAAAAAATCATTTACATGGTTCAAATAGTATTGAGTTCCTATTGTGGAGGAAAAGGTTGGTACAGTGCGGTGAACAATAAGTTATTCTAAACTGAAAAGTGCAAAAGGAAAAGGAATATTGAAACAAAGGCATGGGAAAAAGAAAACTAGGAGAAAATGGAAGGTCGATTGGAGTGAAAATAACAAAAAAACGGGAAAAGAAAACTAAGAAAACCTTACTATGTACAAGGATGCATCACCATCAATGATTAGGAGAAGTATTTTTTGAGGATTTGTCCATTGATAGGGAGCTCCTCCTCATCTCCCTCCATTGTTTTAAGTCTGAAAGTTCCAGGACCTATTTTTTGGTGAATCATATAGGGTCCTAACCACAATTTTTGGATTTTAGTAAGTTTTCCTTTTAGTTCATTAGCTTTGTCCCATTTGAGAACGAGGTCTTCCTCCTAAAAATCTTTATTACCCATAGCTGAATTTTCAAACCATTTTTTTATTATTTTTAGATGGTGTGCTAGGTTCATTTTATCTTTTTCCCTTTCTTCTTTCAGTTTTAACAACATGGTTAATCTCTCCTACATTACTGGACAAGCCTTGTCTTAGGAATATTGGGCCAATTGAAAGGTAGGTAGGAAAGAATGGGTAGGAAAAGTGGCTTATTTTCAATAGACAAAGAAGAAAGGAGAGTTACCAATAGATAATTTGGGATTCATTATGTCGGCCCATGGGGCATTCTGAAGGGAGAGGTGCCAATTTCTTTGATGATCATTGATATTTTTCTTGAGAATTTTAATGAGTTTCTTATGAGTTGACTCTTCCAAACCATTCCCTTATGGGTAGTAATTCGTTGAATACTTAACCTTAATATTTCGTTCCAGAGAAAATTCAGCCAATTTCAAAGAAGAAAAATATTTGGCATTTTCAAAGACTAATGATTCAGGAATTCCAAAGTTGGTGATAATATGAGATTTAAGGAACAGATTCACTTGGTTTTCATTGATAGTATTCAATGGAATTGCTTCACTCCATCTAGTGAAATAGTCAGTAGTTGTCGAGATGTATTTGTGCAGTTGGGAGGAGTTGGGATTGATTTTCTCGATTACATCAAGGCCCCATTGTTGAAAGGGGTGTTCGATGATCACATGGTGCAGGGGAAAAGCATCTTTATTTTCTCTCTCAGCTGAATTTTGTAATTGCTATCATTTTCATGAGAATATTTGAATAAAGTAGGCCAGTAATAGCCGACTCTGAGGATTTTGTGAGCAGTGGTGTCTCCATCGTAATGTCTGCTAGTCGGTCCATCATGGAGTTCGGATGATACATTTTATGTGTCTCTTGTCTCAAGACATCTCAGAAAAAACACCATCATATTTTTTATGAATAACATTCCTTGGATGAGTTGATACTGAGCAGAATTGAGTCTAAGGGATATTTTATTTTTGGGATCTAGATGATGTGGGTATAACCCATGGGTTAATGTAAAATTCCCAAGTGGATCTACCAGGAAATCTTAGAAATACGTTTTTTTTGGTTGTGGTATTTTGTCAAATTGTTTGTAGTTTGGCTTCTAAGATTTGTGTTGAGAGTGAGTTTTATGGTCTTGCAGCAAGTAAATTATTCATATAAAACAAAAAATTGATAAACAACAATATAAAATAGGAATAACACAAGAAACTAGCCACAAAACTTCAAATCTACATTTTATTTAATATATAAGTTGACCTCAATACAAGAGATGAATAGATATGGAATAGATATGGAAGAATAATGAGTGTGGCTGAGAATATCTCCAAAATACAATAACAAGCAAGATATGAGATCCTCTAAACCTCCAACAATGGCATGTGGATATTAGAAGATCAATTAATTTCCCTTTTGTTCTCTAGTTGAATACTTTGGCTCAATTGCACCCCTCTCTGGTTGGGAAATCCCTTGGAATTTGGCCCTGCTAGATATGGCCCCCAAACACTACAATAATGATATATTCCTGAAGAATATGGAAGGGATAACTCCTTAGAAGAGATTCTTTGGTTGTAGCTACATATATTAACTCTTAATCTATGTTCCTCAATGGACCAGTGCGCCCTCCTTCGGAAATTCGCCCAGCTTCAAGAATAAATAAATATGAGGTGATAAACCCTTAAAAACTAAAGAGAAAAGTCACCCTATGGATGGAAAACCATCCTATGGTGAGATCTACTCTAGATCCATTGTCCTCTAGGAAAAAAAAATTTCTCCTTCCTTTATAGTGCACCCCAATCCTGTAGAAACCCTAAAAATGGTGCCCTAGCTCCACAAATCATTGTTGAAAACTAATATGAAACTATGTAGAATGTTGAGGGTGGAATATTTCACCACCTTGGCTAAGATTGGATCAATAACTGGGTAATCTTTCACCTCCTTGTTGATCTCTATAGTTTGTTCACTCAAAACCCTCAAAACACCCAAGTTATAGAGCTCAAAGATGCAAGTGAGAAATGAACAAGAATGAATGAGCAAGCCGCCCTCCTTCATTTTATCCCATATTTTAATTCTCACTTAAATTATTATTTAGGCTTTCTAATGTTTTTTTCTCCAATTATTTCATAAATCCATTTTACCTTTTTCTTCCTAATCTTTGTCACCTTTTGAAATTAACTTTAATTGTTTGGCGACCCCCTTTTTACCCTCTTAAACCCCTTTTTCTTAGTGAGACTATATCCTATGGGAAACAACTAGGATACTTAGTCCCACATGGTCAATATCACATGGAAGGGGAAATTGCATTCTCCCCTACTTGAAATTACTTTTCCACAAGCAATTTAATCCTGGATGTTGCAAAACTTGTTTGTTCACCCTCCTAAGTGGTGTCCTCTATTGGAAAACTTTTCCATTTGGTCAAATAATCCTTGATTCTCATGTTTCTTAGATTCTTCTCCCTCGTCTACAATGTCTCCTATGGTATCAATATCAATTAACCTTCCTCATCAACATGTGTAAATTCTTCATTAGTAGTAACTTGTTTCCCACTACTTTCTTTAGACATGACACATGGAAGACATTATGAATCTTTCTCCCAAATGGTAACTCTAACTCATGAAACCACTCCCACCTTTTTTCTCACCATGTATGGCCCATAAAAAAGGGGTTTGAGCTTCTCAAATCCACTTTTTTTATGGATTCCTTCCTGTATGGTTGGAGCCTTAGGTAAACAAAATCCCCCACCTCAAAACTGTGCTCCACTCTATGTTTATCTGCATAAAAAATTTGTTGGTTTTTGGGGTCTTTGCAAATGATCTTTGAGCTCCCTAAGTATGTATTGACTTTCCTGTATCCACTCCTTATCCATAGGGGCTCTACTATCTCCAAAAGAAATATCCACGAAGGTGAGCGAATCATAACCATGTAGTTCTCTAAAAGGAGACATACCAATGGACATGTGGTGAGTGGTGTTGTAAAAATAGTCACCCAAGTGTAACCACTTGATCCACGCTCTTTGATGCCCTGTCACATAATTCATGAGGTATCCTTCCACCCATTTGTTGACTATTTCAGTTTTCCCATATTTTTGTGGATGATAGCTAGTGCTAGGGGTCAACTCTGTACCAACAAGTCGAAATAGCTCCTGCCAAAAATTGCTCATGAATATACTATCCCTATCACTCACAATAATCTTGGGTAGCCCGTGTGATATGAAAATCTCCCTGAAAAATAATTTTTCTATGTGGGAAAAAATGAGCAAATTTTATCAAGCGATCTACCACCATAAAAATTCCATCCTTACCCTGTACCCTGGGCAATCCTATGATAAAATCCATGAATATGCTTTCCCATTTGTGTTCTGGAATGGGAAGAATTTGTAATAAACATGTTGGGTGGGTGTTTTCATCCTTCTTTTGCTAGCATGTGACACATTCCTTGATGTGGCACATAATGTTCTCCTTGATGCCTCTCCAAGCGAACCTTTCTCTAATATGTCTATAAGCGTTGAGGAACCCCTAATGCCCTGCTAGTGGTGAGTCATGAAATGCTTGTAACATATTCTTATTGAATTTGGATTCAAGGAGAAAATAGATCCTCCCTTTATAATATATGATGTCATCCACAAGCTTGTACTTGTCATCCTGGACTTAACTATCCATAAACTCGCATGCAAAAAAAAATTGAATATTCTACCAATAGATGTGATTTCCATTCAATTGATATCTCTGACATGGAATAAGTTTAGGGTATTCAAGATAAATCATTTTCTACCACATTGTTTTTCCCTTTAACAAACTTTATGTCAAAGTCATGGGCTTGGATCTTACTCACCCATTTTTATTTCCCTTCTACTCAAGAAATTATTTGAGGTTGTTATGATCGGTTCTGACTACAAATTTTTCACCCACCAAGTATTTTATAAATTTGGCTAGCACATGCATGATAGATAACATCTCCTTATCGTATATGGTGTACAATAACTTGGGTCATCTTAATTTTCTTCTTTCAAAAAAAATAGGATGCCTATTCTACATGAGTACAACCCAAACTCCTTCCCCTAATGCATCACACTCTAATATGAATGGCTGGGAAAATTCAGGTAAGGTTAGGACTGGACAAGTGCTCATAACCTTCTTCATCTTATCAAAATTCAGTTGTGCTTCATCACTCCACTTGAATGCACGCTTTTTGGTTAAATCAATCAGTGGGGAACATAGTTTTGAAAACCCCTTAACAAACCTCTTATAATAGTTGCAAATTCCAAGGAATTCCTTGAGCTCTATAAGTGTCTTGGGTACGGGCCAATCTAAAATAGCTTGGATCTTCTCCTGATGAACTTGCACCCCTTGTGCCCTAAGTATAGAAATTTCGTCATTCCAAATTTTCACTTTGACTCTTTGGCGTACAATGATTGTTCTTCCATGATGCTCAAGATCTCATGCACATTCTTGAGATGTTCCTCCCAGTTTTACTATATATTAGCAAATAATCAAAGAAAACCAATAGAAACTCCCTTAATTTCTTATTGAATATATGATTCATACATGATTGGAAGGTGTTTGGCACATTGGTTAATCCAAAAGGCATAACAAAGAATTCATAGTGTCCATAGTGGCACCTAAAATTTTCCTTATGTATATATTTTTCCCTCAGCCTAATCTGATGGTATCTTGAGTGTAGATCATTTTTTGTGAAGTACATTGCACCATGTAGCTCATCCAATAACTCATCTATTCTTGGAATGGGATAGATGTTTTTAATTGTCTTTTTTCTTAAGGCCATGTAATCAATACACATGTGCATTGTACCATCCTTCTTTTTGACCGACACAACGAAAGATGCAAATCGGCTTGAGCTTGGTCTAAGATGCCCCATGTCCAATAGTTATTTGATGGCTTTCTCAATTTCATCCTTGAATTTATTTGGGTGCTTGTAAGGTGTGGTAGTGACAGGTTTGGATCCTTCCTTTAGTTACATAATGTGCTCAAAGCCTCTATATGGTGGTTTCCCCAGGGGAATCTATCCAAAAACCTTCTCATGCTTGTCAATTATTCTTTATACATCTTGTGGATAGTATTGGCTCTCATATTGAGTGTTTTGGGTGACAACTAGACACTCTATTGCATAAACCATCTCCCCATGCCTGGAAAAATCCTCCATGTGCTTTGTTGAAACCACCCTAGTTGTATTTTATGTCATCCCCTTCAAGGTTACCCTCTTTCCTTCTTCAAAATTGAAGGACATCTCCATAGTATTTATTGAGACCCTAAATTGACATCCCCACTACCCTATTTTACTCCTCATCTATACATTTTTGGCTTACCTAAGCTTGGGTAATGACAAAGAATACTACCATTAGCCATTGATAAGGTCATGAGGTAAAGTATAATTAATACATGCATTTTTGTGGTTTATTGAGCTAGGAGATTAAATGTTTCATGTACTAATGCTTCAATTTTCCATGTATAATCTTTGACCTCTAGATAAATCCATCCCTCCTATACCAGCTCAACTATCTGGTACTTGTGCACTAAACTGCCACAGTCTGAATCCGGTACCAAGCGCATCTGGTACTGAATCTCACCTGTCGCGATCCAGTACCAATGATCGTGGACTGTCATGATCTGGTACCACCATTCGTGCACTGTTCGGATTCGGTACCATCTACCTGTCATGATCCAGTACCAATTCAGGAAGCCGAATGTACCAAGTTTAGCTCCAGATCGTGCCCAAGACAACTATTGAGTGTTTATTGAATCATAAATGTTTTAGAAAAGATATGTTAGGATAGTTTGTTGTTGCTTCATCCTCATGCACTTCATGTCATGAGGATGAAGCTTAAAATATGTAACCGAATAATTGAATTTAACAATTGATTGATTTGCAAATGATTTCACCTACTTGTGTTTCACGACTAAGACTGTTTAAATAATCATGACAAGGATGGTGGAAGTAGTAGAGAGTTAGCATAATATAGATGTGAAGCAACGTTATATATTGCAGAACATATTATGTGTAATGATCCCAAGCCATTATGCAAGGGTCATCACAGTTTTGGTGTCTTTTTTAAAACTTTTTCCTGAGTGAGGTATTTCGTCAAAGAGTTTGTTGATCTATTTGTTTAGATGTGTTTATATGTGTGTATGCAGAAAATAACAGAAAGAGATAACCATGCAACATACCTCAACCATATGCAATAAGATAGATAAGCCAAAACATCTCAAATCTTCTTTATTCATAAAATAGAGAAACCTGCTACAATGAAGATGTCGATCTGGAATGCTCAACATATGGCCAAGAAGATAGACAATAGATAAGAGCTGCTACAAAATGCTCCCTCTAATACAAAATATGCCTCCAAAGGCTGAATAAGAAATGAAGGTCAATACAAGCAGATCTGAATGCCAAACTCTCCAACTGAAGAATGACACGCTCCAATAGAAGGCTGAAACCCTCAATAAATCAGTCATGTTGCCAAAAGTGTCCAATCGCCCTAAGAAATATGCCAACTGATAGATCGGGTGATGGTAAGAACAAC
>JASDQU010104495.1:48351-63503 GCA_032191745.1 Picea mariana
GAACATATATACTAGATCTTATGACCTTAGTATTAAAACCATGCACCTATCCCTCATACCCATATGCCTAAACTTAATCAATCCTCTCATAAGTGCTCGAAAATGGTTGAGGGAAAAATCACATCAAAGCATGAATATGAAGCATGTCTAGTAATGATAGGCCATGAATGTACTTTGCCTTTAAGCAAATCATGAACTTATCTTGTGTCATGAACCATGATCCAACATCAAATTCACCACTCGGAAGTCCAATCACCTATCCCAAAATGATGCTTTGACACCCAACGTCTTGTCCTCATCATTACATTAACGGGTAGAAATGAAATGTCTTATCTGGTGGCAAAGCCATCCAGATAAGCCTCATCTAGTCTTAAATTTTCCTCGCGACATCCTTACTTAAACTTACCATTCGCATTTTCGACGCCATCACCATATTCCCTTGTCATTACCTTTCTCCAGTTCCAAGCTTATTCCTCTCCACGATCTCATCAATTGACTAAACCCTCATCAATTGACTAAACCCTTGCGCTACAACCTGATCCTTTTCTCACAACTTATAATGATGGACGTAAGTAGACATGAACCGGTCTTCCAAATTTATAGAGAGACCGAGGAATTCCAACTATGTCGAGAGAAGTATGATAGATTGGGATGGATGTCATTTTTGGAGAAATTCACAGGTTGGCATGAGAAGATATCTCACAAATTTATTCAAGGTTACGATGGAGAGATTGCACATATAGGAAATCTATAGCTGACAATCAATGAAGCAACCTTAAGGGAGGTCACGGGATTACCTAATAGAGGAGCTAAATACTTCAAAGGGGTAGGAATCAACAAGGAAATGTGCCAACGATTTTTGAAAAAAGACCATCAGCACCCTGATTGGAAAAAGGGGATCCCTAGGAACTATATCAAGGAAGAATATCATCCAATGATTACTAGTCTTCAACGATTCCTCACTTGTGAGGGTAGGTATGTTGTGACCTTCATATATCATCTTAGGCTTCTATTACACTTTGAAGGAGGCCCTAAAATTGATTTCCCATATTTTCTATGGAGGAGGTTGAACAAAATGGTAAGAGGTGTCAAGTCCCTATCCAAAACTGAGAAGACTAGCATTTACCATCAAGGTCTTATTAAAATGTTAGTTTTACATGAAATTAGGAAGTAGAGGATTAGTTGGAAAATCCTTATCACTCAACACCTTCCCACAGAAAACAAACCTGTGGAGGAAGCCCAACATGCTCCAAAGAAAAATAAGGAACCTCAAAAGAAAAAGGGCAAGAAGGATAAGGCAGCTTCAACATCATCCAAGACAGTGAGCCAACATGAAAAAGCTAGTAAACAAGCAGGGCCCTCTTCCACAGTCAATAAGACTTTTAAAGGTCAAAGATCAAAAGGTAACACCAAATTAATAGAGGAGACTTCAACAGTAGCACCTGAGGAGAAGGGCCATAAGACAAAAACTGTAAGGAAAGGGAAGAATAGCTCAGAAAATAAAAGTGAATAGTCTATAGAATAATCCCCTGTAACCATTCCACAAATAGAAAAGAAGAAAAGGAAGCATGTGAGCACCCCTGATCCAATACCTCCTTGTAAAAGAACCACAAGGAGCATGGTGAAGAGAGGAAAAGAAGTTGTCAGTCCTCATACACAAGAAGATCCAATCGATCTTATCTCCCCTTCTGAAGACTTATCAATCCAGGATGACATCCCTAGTTTGACCAAGGAACAAGCCACTATTACTCTATGTGGGATGAGGGAGGAAGTCAAGGAAAGAGAATGTATCTAACCAGTAATAATGGAGTCAACAAGGACCTTAACAAAAGAATAGATGAAGAAAAAGATTAAGGAACTACAAAAACAAAATCAGGAACTCAAACAAGAAGTGAAGGAATACCAACTATTGGACAGGTATATCAAAAAGGAAAATGAGCAATTGAAAGCAAACAGCCAACAACTTCAAGATGACCATGAAGAGACTTCTAATAAGCTCAAGAAGGTACTATGACTCCTACAATACATTAGGGTCATAAAAAGGGAGCTGAAAGAAGAGGCCTCAGCCATCAACATCATTGATCCACAGCAGTAAAGAATGCAATCTCAAGTTTTGAAACATTTTGGGTTTGTTTTCAGTTGCATGAGGACATGCAATGGTTTTGGCATGGGGAAATGTTGAGACCCTAAATTGACATCCCCACTACCCTATTTTACTCCTCATCTATACCTTTTTGGCTTACCTAAGCTTGGGTAATGACAAAGAATACTACCATTAGCCATTGATAAGGTCATGAGGTAAAGTATAATTAATTCATGCATTTTTGTGGTTTATTGAGCTAGGAGATTAAATGTTTCATGTACTAATGCTTCAATTTTCCATGCATAATCTTTGACCTCTAGATAAATCCAGCCCTCCTGTACCATCTCAGCTATCCGGTACTTGTGCACCAGACTGCCACTGTCTGAATCCAGTACCAAGCGCATCTAGTACTGAATCTCACCTGTCACAATCCGGTACCAACGGTCGTGGACTATCGTGATCTGGTACCACCATTTGTGCACTGTTCAGATCCGGTACCATCTACCTGTCATGATCTGGTACCAATTCAGGAAGTCGAATGTACCAAGTTTAGCTCCAGATCATGCCCAAGACAATTGTTGAGTGTTTATTGAATCATAAATGTTTTAGCAAAGCTATGTTAGGATAGTTTGTTGTTGCTTCATCCTCATGTACTTCGTGTCATGAGGATGAAGCTTAAAATATGTAACTGAATAATTAAATTTAACAATTGATTGATTTGCAAATGATTTCACCTCTTTGTGTTTCACGACTAAGACTGTTTAAATAGTCATGGCAAGGATGGTGGAAGTAGTAGAGAGTTAGCATAATACAGATGTGAAGTAGTGTTATATATTGCAGAACATATTCTGGGTGAAGAGTAATAGAAGGACGTCATTTATCTCTATGCCTTGATCGTCTATGATTGAATGTGAGTTGAGTTGTTAGCATAGTTTGATTCTATGTTTTGAAGTTTGAGTGAGAGTAATGTGTGGGTTGAAAACAAGTTTACTGTAGACTCCAGTCGTTGACCTGTTGAAGCGGCAAGGGCCCACCACCCAACAAAGGTCAGCACCTTCATAGATTAGTATTAGCATTTGCTTTCAATAGTGTGAATGTTAGATTAGCTAAAGCTTTAATTCCTTCAGATGATAGCAGTACAGTTTAGACTATAATTTTAATTATATGATCGTTTAGAGAGATTTACTCACTCTGTTTTTCATATGCTCTATTTTTATGAATTTGATTTTGTTTCATAGACATGAATGTTGGCATCAGTAGTCAGATATATTTGAAGGAGAACTAGTGAAGTTTACAACAGCACATTGTGAACCACAACATACTCAGTATATTAACTATTGAACTACCCATGCTATGTCTTGATGATTGATGTGTGATTTCCCTTTCAGAAGTGTGGTTGCATGGTTAATTCTCTAGGTTAGATAGAAGATTTGATCTGTCAAAATAACTCCATCTCATACTTGCATGTGCCATAATGGAGTAGATAGCCTCTCTGTGAAAGACAACCAAACTGCATTTCGGTTTGCTAGTTTGTTTTGTTTCCAGCATACATAATCTAGAATAGTTCTATACTCATGACATTAGAATTACCTTTCTTACTGGTGTCTTGTAACTCTATTGATTACGAATCCCGGATTGATAATTAATGAGTGCATTATACTAAACATATAAGCAGCACAACAGTATTGTAGTTGGTAGTGATAGGTCCGAGGGTACTAAACCACTAAACTCCAAGTATAACATTGGTGTCTAGAAGTTCCATCACATATAAATCCTTTGTTAAGTTGGGCCTACCCAAGGTGAGGCTCATTTGATGAATATAATTGTCACATGTCATGGTGCGACCTCCTGCTACCTCCACCAAAAATCCCTCAAACTACATAGTGGATAAATCTCTCATGTTTACTAAAGAAGGATCAATAAAATTATGGGAGGCTCCACCATCAATGAGTATCATGACCCTTTGTCCTTGGAGGAACCTTCTTATTCTAAAGGTACTAAAATTTGCACCCCATTGATGGAGGCTATAACAGCCTTCTTAATCCCTCCATGCTTGCACATTGTCTCGTCCTCCCCTTCCTCTTGTGTGTGTTCTTCTTCTGCTTGGATCACCTCCATATTTTGAAGATGTCCCACATCATCTTCCTCCTCTTTGTCTAAAATAACTTCTATTTAGTGTATATTTCCATTTCCCATGCATCTATGCCCTGGTTCCCATGGTTTCTTACAAGTATAACAATTGATTTTCCTTCTCAACTCCCTTTTGGTGGCTTCATCAAGTTTCCACTTACCTTTGTCAACCACTCTTTGGTCTCTTCCTCTTGGGGCAAGTGGGGGCTTTGTAGTAAACTTGTTTTTTGAGGCTACTCCCTCCAAATCTCTAGTCTTCCAAATTGCATCTTGTAGTGTGGTAGGATTAAAATGCTTAACCCATCCACACAAAGGTTCAATTATCCCTTAAAAAAGGAGCATCATCAGTCTAGATTATGACACGTCTGGAACCATCACTGATATCCTCTAAAATTCCTCTATGAATGCTTCAACTAAAACTATCTGTCTAATTTGTGGGAGCTCATAGAAATGAATTTCTAGGTCCCCCTGATCAAATATATCCATGAGTCTCTGTGTGAACTCTGTATAAGAGGTAATGTGCACATGCCCCAAATTTGTCATTCCATGGTACCACCATTCATGGGCCTTGCCCTCCAAGTACAAGGTAGAAAATTTGATGGAATCCAACTCCACCATTGGTTTTAGTTGTAGATGAGCATACAATTTTTGTACCCATGCCTTTGTTGAAGATTTGGTTTTTCCATCAAAGGGGGGAATCTCCATTTTCCCTGCTTTGCATCCTAGATCATTGTTACTCCTATGAAATTCTCTAGGCCAACCTCTATATTTGATTCCATAGTATTATTCCAATGAAACATGTCTCCTAAATCATGCAGTCAAGGCTGCATACTCCCTCTCATACATCTCAAAGTTTTCTTCCACCTCCATACGTTCAGGAATGTGGCCATCCTGCGGTTGTGCATCTAGAAAACTAGGCATGTAAGGCATAGGCGTGACCCTGCTACTCCCTGGCACCCTGTTGTTTGCATCCCCAAAGAGGCTTTGTCCCTCAGTATGGGACCTGTGATTATATTCATCATGCTACCGCTCTCCCCCATGATATCCACTATCCCCATTATTCTCTCCATAATTAGGAGGTTCCTTGCCATGTACCATATACATGAGTAGTTGTGTGATCCTTTCTTGTCTTGCATCCAATGAAGCAATCAATTGATTTTTCCCTTGATCAATAGTTGTCAAAGTTGTATTGAGATCAGTCTGTCCCCTTGACAAGTTCTCTTGTGTCTCTTGCAAGTGAAGTTGCATGTCAAACTGTGTCTTGTCAATAGAGCACTGCATTTCCTGAACTATTTTTTCCAAATCAACCCCGTTGTCATTACCATCTCATGTTACATGTCTTTCCTCCATTTCTGTATCTGTTGTTGGTTCTCCTTCCTTATCCTTCTTCTTTATGTTGTATCTCTTCATGTGTGAATCCCCACTGGCTGGGAGGATTCAACACTTTGATACCACTATAAAATTCCCAAGTCAATCTACCAGGAAATGTTAGAAATACAGTGTTTCTGGTTATGGTATTTTGTTAAATAGTTTGTAGTTTGGATTCTATTATTTGCGCTGAGAGTGATTTTTATGTTCTTATAGCAAGTAAATGATTCATATAAAATAACAAATTTATAAATGACAATATACAATAGGAATAACACAAGAAACTAGCCACAAAACTTCATATCTGCATTTTATTTAACATATAAGTTGACCTCAGTACAAGAGATGAACAGATTTGGAATAGATATGGAAGAATAATAGGGGTGGTTGAGAATAGCTCATGTTATCATACAAGTTGTAGGTTTGGAAAATCCTGACCCAACCACCAATCGATGACAACTAGGAGGGCACCTACCCATTGTCACCTTAGCCAAATGTCCTCGTCACTTTAGAGGTGAGGTAGTCACCTCAAGGGGAGAATCTCGGTGACCCTAGGGGGAAATGAGATGGAAAAGGATGAATATGAAGGATGTCCCTAAATTTAAATTCTAAGTGGTATGAGGATCTTGGGAAATATTCTTGGGAATGTTCAAGGTTTTCCAAATGTGTTGAGTGACCTGCAAATAGTGAAGTATTGCCCGAGACACAAGAAAACTAAGCATATGATGTAATATAATCAATTGGAAAAGCATGTTAAGATTGTTTCCCTGATATCATTTGTTGGTAACAATATATATATCATCAATGAAATGGCACAATAAGTTGTTATTTAAGTGATAGAAATCAAGTGAAAGATACAAGATATAGACTAGTTAAACACTAGTGAAACTCAAGATTTAAAGACCAATATACTAGCATGAAAAGGTAAGGTTGTTGTAACACTTTCTACAGAAATATATATCAGTCTTATGGCTGTAACAAACAACATATTGCAGAAAGAAAAACAGCCACTAAAACTCCTCCAAACTTTGCCAAAAATTTCTCTAGACCAAGTAGTATAAGTGTGCAAACTTTGGGAAAATTTCAGTGGTTGATTAGAGAGTTATTGAAGCAATTAGATTAGGGATTCTGCATCCCTAATTGATGAATATGAAATTTTATAACAGAATCAACAACTACCCCTTATGAGGGCACGCCCTAGTGGCTGAAAGGTGCTCTAAGCACAAGGAACACAACCCAAAATGCAAAGAGTTAATACGGAAAGAAATCACATTTCCCAATGCAATATTTTGTTTCTCCAATGCAAGAATATTCAGATTACTGCCTTTAAAATTGGGTGAATGGGTTCATAAAATCACAAGTTAGGTCAAAAACAATCCTATGGGTGTAAACCCTCTTACTCCGTAGGGTATTCCAACCAAACTTAGGGTAAATCTAGGAGGGTATACACACTCATATTCCACCTAGCAACCCTTGCAAAAAGAAAGACTTCAAACTTTTAACAAAGAGATAAAACAATGATGGAAGGTGTATCTATCATACTCATCCCTAGGGTTTCGACCAAAAATAACCAAAGTAAGAAATAAATAAATAGCACATGTATATTTTTCCTTACCTAATCCAAGAAAATGAGATAACAAACCCTAGTTACCATGCAACATTCATCCAAGATTCATGAGAGAAAGTCTTTTAGGTGGTGTGCAAACTCCTCCTCATCCATTCACCAAGAGACATTCATCAAAAGACATTCCACAAGAGATAAACACCAAAATCACCAAGAGTAGAAAAAAATTCAGCCTAATACTTCTCACAATGGGAGAGTTATATTATGAAATCAGATCTTGTGATCTCTATTTATTCAAAATGTCTCCAAAATAGTTTTTCCACATAATATTAGGGTAAACCAAGAGATTAGAGGTCAAAAACCCTAATATTTCCCCCTTTACAAAATAATATTAAACAATTCACTTAAAATTTTACTTTTACACAAAAAGAAGCCCTAATTCCAAGTGATGTCACCCCTTTAGGGGACGTTTTGGTATTGGGAGAAAATTGTAGGTGTTGGAGGAGTGTAGTTAGGCTTCCCAAAGCCACATTTAAAGCATACAAGACACTTCCTTCATGGTATAAGCCTCATTCTCCTCAAAAAAATCCATGTGCCAATGAGTGGTAAGCTCACCACCAAACCCTAGCCCTCCTAGATGACATCATGCCTCTAAAGGTCACGTTTTGCCTCTCCTATGCAAAACATTTGGCATGTGAGGGCTAGTTTATGTCATCCACAATGTCTTCCAAACCTCTGAAGGTATGTCTCTCTCATCCGACATGTAGACCCTTGGCATCCACATGTGGGTTTCAAGCCCCATGGAATCCCAAGCTAGGCTTGTTCCTCCAAAATTGTCCACCAACTAGGTCCTGCAAAGACAAATAAGCACACCCAACAAGGATATCAAGTCAAAATATCATGATAATTAAATCAAGTCAAAAAATGAGCCACCTGATCATGTGCATCAAAGATTACCCTATCAAACAATTAAGTGCTCAAAGACATTATGCTACTTGCCAAGCTTGGATATGGGAGGGTTCACAAGGTGTCCTATTGGGTAGATCTTGCCCTAGGTCGAGGATTGTTTCCAAGAGATCCCTCTATAAGCCATGTAAATTATATGATTTTTTTAAGGGTCAAGACTCAATGGTCATGGGGTTCATGATATACAAGGGGTTGTAGTGTCTCGTTCATGGGTGCCTTTGTAGAGGGTTGGTTGTGGAGCCTGATTATCTTCTTGATTCAGAGGTCTTTGTTTTCAGCCGTGTTTATACCCCATGAAGATTGTACACCCCTCCATATGGGGGGGTTTTCCCCCCTGTGAGGTCTGGGCAGTTCATCCCCTCGGTTGGGGAGTTTGGGGGCCAGCGGGCCCCCGAAGGAAAAATTTACCTTATAAAATATTGCACTTTCATAGTCAGTATGAATTGTTCATTATAAGGTCATAGATATGACGGTAGAAGTTAAGTTAGGGTTTTTTTCCCTAGAATTTTTATGAGGGGAATTTAATATGGTTGTGCATGAGAGTGATTATTGTATTCTGAGAGAGGATATTGTGAGAGAAAGAAAGGAAATTACAACAGGTGTGTTGTAGGTTGTATCCCTTCATTTTGTTGGATAATAAAAAGGAAGGACCTAGCAATTTATTTGGTGGATGTAGCCAACACTAGGTGAACCACATATATATGTGTCTCTATTGTATTGTGTATCTTTTGTGTTTTATTTCCGCATTTGTTTTATTTTATTTCTCCGTGATCCTGTTTTTCTAATAACTGGTATCGAAGTGAAAGGTAACTCACAGGAAAAGAGGGTTCCTATTTTGAGTGGGAACAATGGTGGAAGATGGAAAGTTTAGTGTCGAGAAAATTAATGACCAAAACTACCAGTTATGGAATATGCAAATGGAATATTATTTATATCAGAAGGATCTATTTCTACCATTGGGCATAATAACAAAGAATTCGATGACCATGAAGGACGAAGAATGGGAGGTTCTTGACAGAAAGGCACTAGGAACGATACAGTTGAGCCTGGTAGCATCGGTGGCTTTCAATATTTCAAAAGAAAATACAACGAAGGAGTTGATGAACACATTAGCTAAACTGTATGAAAAACCCTTAGTGTCCAATAAGGTATTTCTAATGAAGGGATTATTTATTCTAAAGATGTCAAAAGGTGTGTCTATTGTATATCATTTAAATGAATTTAATATGGTTACTAATCAGCTAAGTTCTGTAAAAGTGGACTTTGATGATGAGGTCAGGGCTCTTCTATTATTGTGCTCATTGCCAGAAAGTTGGAATGGATTTTTCATGGCTATAAGTAACTCTGACTCTGGTTCAAACACTCTAAAATTTGATGATGTTGTTGGTGTTATCCTTAGCGAGGAAATGTGACGAAAAATCACAGGTGAGACATCAGGTAATGTGTTAAACATGGAGAATATGGGAAGAAAAAAGGATAGAGGAAAGGGTTCAGGGAACCGTGGGAATTCTAGGAAGGGAAGACCCAAATCAAAACTAGGAAAGATAGTGCTAGAATAGTGGGAATAAAGGACATCTAAAGAAAGACTGCAGAGTTTCAAAGAAACAAAGAGATGGGCAGCAGGAAAAAAATCAAGAAGAAAATGTAATAGGAGATATGTTACAAGATGCTTTGTTTCTTTCTGTAGATAATATTTTTGTGTCTTAGGTGGTATATTCAGGGGCTTCATTTCTTGCCACACCCCATAGGAAACATTTTCTATATTATGTTCAAGGTTATTTTGGATAGGTTCATTTGGGTGATTATGCGCCATGCAAAATTGTTGGAATGGGTAAGGTACAAATAAATCAAAAGAATGGAAACCAATGGTTGTTGAAAGAGGTAATACATGTTCCAAATCTAAGGAAAAATCTAATTTCAACGGGGCAGTTGGAAAGTGAAGGTTGTATATCCATATTTATGGATAAGGCGTGGAAGGCCACCAAAGGATCATTGGTGATAGTAAAAGGAAAGAACGTAGGTACATTGTATTTATGTACTTGTAATACTAACTCTTCTATCTATTTAGCTTCTCCAGAAGTGGATGCAGCATTGTGGCATCATAGGATTGGACACATGAGTGAGAAGGGGATGCAGATACTTCACAAAAGGAATTTGTTGCCAAATCTTACACAAATTGATTTGGATTTATGTGAGCATTGTGTTTATGGAAAACAAAAGAGACATATTTCTCAGAGTTGGAAAAGAAAAGAAGAGTGAAAGGTTAGATCTTGTGCATACAGATGTATGGGGAGCAACTCAAGTATCATCTCTTGGCAGCTCTCATTATTATGTTACTTTTATTGATGATGCAACTAGAAAAACCTGTGTTTATTGCATTCGACAAAAATATGATGTTTTTAATACTTTTAAGAAATGGAAATATTTGGTTGAGAATGAGATAGGAAAAACATTGAAGTGTCTTAGATCAGAAAATGGAGGTTAATATTGCAGCAAGAATTTTTATGATTATTGTTCATACCATGGGATTCGTAGAGAGAAAATAGTTCCAGGAACACCATAAGAAAATGGAGTGTCAGAAAGGATGAATAGGACAATCATGGAGTGTGCAAGGATTATGAGATTGCATACAGGGTTTCCCTTACAGATTTGGGTAGATGTTGTAGATATTGTTGTTTACTTGATAAACAGAGGACCTTCAAGATCTTCTGATGGTGGAATTCCAGAGGAGGAATGGACATGTAAAAAGGTAAACTATTCATTTTTGAAGACTTTCAGTTGTGAATCATTTGTCCATATTTGATAAGTAAATAGAACAAATCTTGAGGCAAAATCGAAGAAGTGTACCTTTATTGGATACGGTGTTAATGATTTTGGTTATCACTTATGGGATTATGAAAAACTCAAAATAATTAGGAGCATATATATCATATTCAATGAGAAGGTCATGTACAAAGATCGGTTGCAGGGAAAGAAACAAGAAAAAGAAAAACTAGAATACACAGTGCTTGATGAGATCACTGAAAAAGAAATTCCAAAGGTACCAGAATATCAAAATGTACAACAACATGAGCAACACGTACCTCAAACTCCTATAAGTGTTGTTAGAAGATCTACTAGGTTAAGTAGATTTTTTTCCCTCGACCAAGTTTTGAGAAAACCTTGGTCAGATTTGGCCCACTTTTGGACTTCGACATATTGGTCAAGGAAGGAGTGCCTAGGCAGAGCTGATATCACGGATCTCACCCATTTTTGCGGGATATGTGGACCCAGTAAGGGGTTCTCTAGGGTTTTTGTAATGGGTTTATGGGATGTCAACCCATGGGTTTTCCCATGTTTAGGCCTTATTGTAAGGGTTTGTAAAAGTATAAATAAAAGAAGAATGTGTAGTAGAAGTAGTAGCTTTTGAGCTAAGTGCAAGTAGTTCAGGTGGCTTTGTGCAAGGGAATGTATGTGTGTTAAGGATTTGTGCTTGATAGAGAGTTGGCTCTATGCCTTGACCTAGTTTTGGAAGGATGATCTGGTGGTCAGTGCACAGATCCCATGTCCGGTGCAAAGCTTGACTATGTGGCTTAGTGCACAGGAGCGAATGAATGTAAGATTCAAACAAATAATAAAGAGGCGAAGCGGTTGGTGGACATAGCCCCACACTGGGGTGAAGCACGTACATATGGTGTCTTATGTTTTTCTTTGTGCAATTTTATCTCTGTTATGTTTTGCTTAGAGCTTAGATTAGAATGTGTAATGAATATGTATGTTTTTCTTAAATGATTTGATTATGTTAAATGTTATGTCTAATCCACAGTGCTAAGTGCTAAGTGATTGAAGTGCATAATCTTTTTGTTTCTACGCTAGATCCATCCTTGGGTATGGTTTGTGATGTTAATAAGGTCAATGAACTAATGTATATCACTTCCTAAGAATTAACAGAATACCCTGTGAAGTGTTATTATCATAGATCTATGTCCCATCCTGGTTACAGACAATTGTGTCCTGTAACCCCCCTTGCTTCTACCTCGGATGAGACTTCACCTGCTTCAAAGGTGTTGTCGAAAGGGCCGGTAGTTGGGGTTTTGTTGGTGCATTGTTAAGCATTGAACCTTGGGTCTGCCCCTGTGCCAACAAATGGTTTCGTTGTCGAGACCCGAAACTGTGATTGTTGGGAACTGAAGTAAAGTTATGTTTATGTGAGTAGATCTATTGTTGAAATGTGCAGTACTCTACTTGACTTGTGAAGCTTTTTGCTAAGAAAGTAAGTTGATATGAATAAGAGAGGTAAGATCCTAAAATAGATAAATATTTATGCTTTGGCAAGAGAAAGATAAGTGAAATTTTTTGTTTTGAAAGCATGAACTTAAGTATGTTTAATAGATTTTTTCCTAATATGAAGGCTAGGGCGCAGTTGAAAGAAAGAGATGATTCGAGTAAATTTAATGGAAATGAAGAAAGATATGTTATTCATATGCATAGAAAGAGTTTTTGGACTAATAAGTGGATGCAAGAGCCTAGAAATATTTTTTGCAGATTGCGGGTCCAGCACTATGATCCGAGGGGAAGTGTGTAGTACAGAAGAGGTTGGGGAACATTTAAAAGAAAAAGAGGATTAACTTTGTGTTATAAATGCATAAGACCGGAACATCTTGCTAAGGAATTCCCTGGCGTAGGTCCTATTTGTGTTTTTTGTAAGATTGTTGGTCATGAGGTTGAGGATTGTCCAAGGATTATTGCTAAAGTTGAAGGGATGAACATAAGACAAGAAAACTATGAAGAAAGTCAAGAGACTAAGGCAATGTTAGAAAGTCATAAAGAGAAAAGGCCAGAGGAAGTTCAGACTACGTTATTACAGTTGAAAGAGACGATGGATGTTCACAAAGATGTCAATTTACCAGAGATCATGAAAGTAAAATAGTACATAAGTGAAAGAATAGAAGACTTCGACATAGACTGTGTCTTGGATGAAGAAACACAAGTGAATATTGTGACAGAAGAAACTTGGAAAATTTTGGGAAATCCTATTGTGGTACCTTCATTGGGAAGGATAGGCTTGTTTAAGGGCAAGATGATAACCCTGTGTGGAAGAGTTACTAATGTACATATTATTGTTCATGGAACATCGATTGAAGAGGAATTTGAAGTCATTAAGTTTGTTGGGGATTGTGCCCCTTTCCCACTATTGTTAGGTAAGACTTGGATTGAGAAGGATCAGATCAGAAGAAAAGAAGAGGAAGAAGCTAGAGAAAAGAAAAAGCAAGAATTAAGGGATTTCATAGCTAGGAAAATAGTCTGACTAATAGAATAATGAGAGGATAAGTCGAAGCAACAGAACAAAGTAACAATGCAGGAGGGACAGAAGGCAAGAGAATCAACTATCAAGGTTGAAAGAATGCAAGAAGGTTTGAGGAACCTATCTATTCAAGAAATAAGTATGCCCACCCAGGAAGTGTTAAGAAAAGAGATATTAACTATAGACCCTTTAAGGGAACCTCAACAGTGCGAAGCCACCACGCTAGGGGAATATAAGAATAAGAATGGAAAGAGTATTCCAGAAATAGTTAGAGAGATTCATATAATAGGAAAGAAGGAAAGGAAGCTCAATAAAAATAAATCTAAGTTGGAAAAGATACAAGAAGATACAGAGACTAGATGGAAGACTTCTCAGACTGGAACCTCATAGGAGGTAGGTTCACATGAATTGAACCTCGCTAGAACAACAGGTCTATGCAAAATGGTACTTTTCCCTGGCAAAGTTAGATGATTGTTGGAGGTGCCCCGACCGTTAGAATGATGCTCTGCAATGGTTAGAAAATGCATTCATGGGATGATGGACCTCTCTTGGACGTTGAGATCGCGCCATAACGGATATATTTACATTGATGGAAGCATTTTCTGGCCGTTGGAAGATCTGTCACGATGCCCTGCTTATTTAACTCGTTGGTCGTTGCATTGGGACCACTTTTGCTACCTGTGATTGACTGAGATAAGCAGAGAATTGTCTAAGTGTCGAGATGTGTTATCTGAAATTAGACCTCATCTGTTTGTTTATCTACCCCGTCGTCCATTTGTTTACCCTACCTATTCGTTTATCTACCCTGTTGTTCGTTTGTTTACCCCGCTATTATGATAAAAGAAAGAATGTTGGGCGAACCTAGTGAATTGGAGAAGTCTGTCGAGGAAGTCCTCAAGAAGCTAATGGTCGAAAGACCGGTATTTGAAGGTGTCCATGCGTCGTCAACTAGGGGACTGTAGGCTTCCCCTTAGACCGGATGTCACTCTGGCCATGTTAACCGCGTGACTGAGAAGGGAAGTAAGCACCGTGGTGATATGGCTAATGCGAAGCAGATCTTGTTGATTCTACCCAGGTATATCCCACCTTTGGCTGGCGTTGTTATCTGTGACAGTATCCCCCTAGATTTTGAGTACGTCGTGTTCAATGTGTACATTCCAAAAGGAATACACATAGTTGGGAGTCAGCTAGGACAGATCCCACTATTAAAGAACAATGACTTCAATTTAAGAGACAGGAAGAACTACGCTTTGTTAGCACCCCAAAGCTACTTGATTAAGGGGTTGGAGCAGTCCACTATGCTAAATGTGATGAAGATACTGCATTTTGGGCACCACCAGGAGGTTAACGCTTGCATTAAACTCCTCCTATCATGCTATCATGGAGGATACTTGTGGCTCGACAGAAGGATTACTGTGGATTTGGCGTTGATCCATCAGATCACAGGCTTAAGTGTGAAGGGTCTTGACCCTCAGCAGTTTTATCTAGGGAAGGCCTCAAACCGATCTTTGGCGCAGCACATCAAGGAAGCTTACAGAGAATTTTAAAAAGGAAAGCGAGGTTACAAGGTAGCCTCTATACAGGATGGCATAGTGTGCCTCGCTTGCCAACTCCTAGTTGGAAATCTAGTAAGGAAGAACCGCCCCACACAGGTCATCAAGTTTGTGGTGGACCTCGCAGAAAAATGTGTGGAGGGAATGCAGATGAACTGGGCGAACTACCTCATCAACGAGCTAGAGAAGGATTATCACAAAGCC
>JASDQU010104495.1:93897-106605 GCA_032191745.1 Picea mariana
ATGCTTAAGATTCTTAACTATGTTGAAAATTTTCAATGTTGTTTCTAAAACTATTGTTGCAATGGCATCATTTAGAGCTTGGCTATGTATCTTTGACACAAAAGTTGGAGTTGACAAATTCATTTCGTCAAGATGGAAATAAATGACAAATCCATTTCGTCAAGATGGAAATAAACTGTTAATAGTATAGGAAATCTATTTTTTATTAACATGAAATCTACTTTTTATTAACATTAACATTCTAGTTTTCATTAAACAAACCTTTACTTTGGGCATTTTTCTTTTCATTGCCTTTAGTTCTTACATTTTCTTTTCACTGAACAAACCTTTACTTCTCAAATATTGGTTTTCAATGAACAAGTCTTTTACTTCTAACTTTTCATTGTAACAAAGATGCAGAACCCATTTTACTTCCATCCTTTCGGAGTTGTGCTAAACCTAATACTTTGGCGATTTAATGGTCCATATTTAGACACATAACTTCCAACTTATAGGATGGAATCTTACACACCATGGGTAATGTTATCTTTGAGCAATTCATGGGTAATGTTATCTGAGAAACTGTATTAAAATCCATCCATTTTTTATCGTGTAGATGATATGGAAGACTTTATGCATCACATTAGTTTTTTGGATTACTAAATGGATGTAAGAAGATCACCTATGATTGTATATATTATGGATGTTTAAATGTACATAAAGTTACAAGATGTTCTCCTCCACTTTATGAAGTTACTTATGTCACATGTGTAGTCTCTAGCATGTATCCTCTAGCATGCATTTATGATGGACGATTTGATGTTTGAGCTTCTTTAATTAAACTTGGAGGCATAGTTGTGGGCCTTAGTGACATATCCACTCAAGTATCATGTATATTTTATGTCTATTGGCCTTATCTCTAGGGTTTATGTGAGATAAATGAATTATTTTATGTTGTGGTAGTTTCTAGGGATGAGAAAGGTGGTTGATCACTCATATAAATACGAGAAGTACTTCTCACTTGTAAACCATTGATACTTGTGGAGATTTATCACTATTTGTATACTACTATATTTCTCGTATAAATCATTTCCCATGGCTAGCTAGAGAGAAGTTTTGGAGAAGTTGTCTTATGGATGTTTTTGCTACTTCATGAATGTTCATTGCTAGGGTTTTGATGGATGAAAGATTTATTGAGTAAGTGGTCTATTGTTTTCTTGTGGTTTTGTTTATGAAATAATGTAAGTGTAATGTTTCTTCTTTAGTGATGGTTGTGCATTCTCTTGGATCTTTCTTGAAGAAACCTTTCTTGTTAACACCTTTGGAAGGTTACTAGTGAAGAACCTTCCCTTAAATTGTCTTTAAAGACCTAGTGACATACCATGACGATCTTCTAGGGTTAGTAGTGAAAAACCCTAAATATCACCCTAGATCCACTCACATCTCTTCAAAAGAGTCCTTATTTAACCTTATATTCCAAAACATATAGTAGGCACTTGTCATTCTCCAAGTACTCAATCAAAAAATTCCAAATTTCAACTATTTTTATTGTTTTAGGGTTAGAGTAGAGTTTTATTACAACTATATATTCATTTTCACCCATAAAAGACTATGATGTTTTGACATTCATTCATATTGTTTACCTAATAATCATTTTAAAAACCTAAATTGCATTTCTAATTTGTTATTTGTTTTAGAGATTTTATATCCATCTTTATTTTTAGATTTTGTTAGTGAATAAAACCCTAGTTTAGTTCATTATTTAGCCCTCTTTCTTCATTGGTTTATTACTTGTTCAATGGATAATTTTATGGTTGTTTTCATAACTTGTATTTATATTGTAATTTAATATATTTCTTTCAAGTTGTTGTCAGAACTTGTATTTATACTATAATTTAATATCTTTCTTTCAAGTTTTACAACAACCAATAGTTTTTTCTTATTTTGTAGTGTTTGGGGATCCTCTAGAGTTTAAAATTGACTTGTTAATCCTTCTAAATTGACCTAGATCCATGTCCATTCAAATCTAGAAATTGCATTATATTACTACCTTATCCTTACCTTCTTTATCTATATACATATATACATTTGTGGTTTAACATTTTGATTGAGGTGTAATGAGTGTGTATTGTTATTTGGATTCTTTGTTCGAGATGTTACTTTGTTGGAATTTATTTGTTTTAGGACAAATTATTACTTATAATATGTATTGTTGTTTGGATTCTTCTTTGGAGATGTTACTTTGTTGGAATTTATTTGTTCTAGGACAAATTATTATGTATCTTAAATGTTATGAAGTATTGATAACTATTAGATGATGGTTAACATGATTAGTTTTTTGATATTGGGTTGATATCATATACACTTATGGTTGATATTATATACACTTATGGGTTGATATTATATACACTACATTTTTCAACTCACTAGAATTTGACACATACACCTTACATTTGTACTTAATAATTTGATCTCCTTTTAGCTCATAAGAATTAAATTTATGTTGAAAATTACCTTGTTGTAATATCTCTTTTAATTTTAGATAATGTTGATTTCAATTTGTTGCTGCAATAATTTGATCTAAAATATGCATTTCATGAGCTCTTATAATGAGTGCATCAACCACTTGATTTTCCTTTCCCTTTATATGCTTAATTTCAAAGTCATATTTACTCAAGAGTTCGAGCCACCTAGATTGCCTCGCATTTAGTGTTGGTTGTTCAAACAAATTCTTTAGACCACAATGGTCTATCCTTAAATCGAATTTCTTATGCATAAGGTAATGCCTACACATTTGCAATGCATGTACAATTGTTGCTAACTCCAATTCATGTGTAGCATAATTTCTTTCATGCACTTTTAGTTTTTTGGACTCATAACATACCACATGATCCTTTTGACTAAGAATTGGGCCCTTTCTTTCATCCATCAGTGGACACAATAAAAGTTTCATTTGGATCCTGAATCTTCAATATGGGTGTACTTGTCAATATTTCTTTTAGTTGATGAAAAATCTCTTCACACTTGGAATTCCATTCGAACTTCACTCCCTTCTTTTTCAAAGACGTGATTGGACTTGCAATATTTGAGAATCAATTTATGAATCTTTGTTAAGAACCGGAAACACCTATGAATGATATAACCTCTGTCACATTATTTAGTGTTGGTCATCCTCTAATGACCTCTATCTTCTTAGGATCAACTTCTATCCATGGTGTTGAAATTATATGCCCCAAGTAGTGAATATTCTTTTGGTAAAAGATGCACTTAATTAACTTAGCATACAATTTATTACCTCTTAAAACTTGCAACATCATTCTTAAATGTTTCTCATTTTTCTCCTCTATATTGGATTAGATGAGTATATCATCTAAGAACATCATCACAAACTTGTCTAGGTACCCCCTGGACACTCCATTCATCAAACACATAAAAAWTTTTGGGGCATTTGATAGTCCAAATAGCACTACTGTGAATTCATAATGTCCATATCTTGTCCTAAATGTGGTCTTACTAATGTCTTCTTCATTTATCCTTAATTTATGATAACCTTATCTCAATTCAATCTTGGTGTTTTTCWTACCAATCCATTCCAATTAGACAATCGTTTTGAACCCAATGATATGATTTTTAAATTAACCTTTGTGTTGAGTCCACTCATGTATATAAAAGAATATTTAACCAACTCATTGATGATTCTCTCAGATCCTATGGCTAATTGAAATAACCAAGACTTCTTATGCTTATTTCTTTTCAAGTGAAATATTTCAATAATGTTAAAATCTATGTAACTATGGCTAGCTCCATAATCAATCAAAATTGTTATGGGATGGTTTTCAATATTACCTTCCACTTCAATCATGGGAGTTTGATATTCATCTTTCTTTCTATCTAATAATGCATAAATCCTTGGCATGTCTCCTCCCATGTCTTCCACTATTTCAGCCTCATGGTTTTTTTTGGACAGTCCTCATTCTTTCTCCTTTGTGAGGGAAGTCCCTATATAAGTGATTTCCCTCACATCCCCAACATTGAACAAGTTGATTCCTTGGCCCATTCCCAAATGAATCTACATTTTTTTCCCATTTTGGGATGCTTGACCTTGGTGATTTTCTTAGGAATTGTTTCTAAAAAAGGGTGGATTAAAACCTTTTTTCCTTTGATCCTTTTTCTCTTTCATCTTGTCATTCCAATATATTTGGAAAAATGGACTTCCTTTGATTTTATCATAAAGGTGCCTTTCTCTCTTTATGGTCTCCTCCAACACATTGGGGTTGTCATATTGAATGTTTTCACTATAGAAGGATGGTAACCCACTTAGGAACCTTTGGATTTTGAACTTATCATCCTTGATTAAGTCAACATAATTCAATAATTCAAAGAACCTATTTTCATATTCATCCATTGTCATGGTTACCAACTTGAGTTCAAATAACTCTTTCATTTTTATTTCATAATAATTCTCATAAAAATATTACTGTTGGAAATATCCTTTGAAATGCCTCCATGAGATCCTCTTCTCATCAAGGTTGTTGGCATGCTTGAATTGATTCCACCACATGGATTCCTTTCCTTGCAAGTGGTAGGTGGAAATTCTAGCTTCTACCGAGGAGGGGTAATGATGAAGATGGAAATATTTCTTCATTTCCAATAGTCAGGCCTCGACCTCTTCTCCTTTCCTATGCTCACCATTGAAATTTGGTGGCTTAATTTTCCTAAGTTCACCTTGCCAGATGTATTCCTTAGGCCTTCTCATTTTCCTCTGAACATGAGACACACTTTATCCCTAGTCCCAAACTTGCATGAGTCCTTCTAGTGGACTACTTTGGAGAATGATGGTTCCTTCTCATGCTTCTTGATTTCCTATCATTTCCATAATCATCCCTTTTTCTATGAGATTTTGATGCTGACACTTTTATAGCACCAACTACTTTCTTAGTACCAGAGTTCTTGTTAACTTGATTATGAAACATGTTTAAGATCTTAAGTATCTCTTCCCAAGCCTTCATGATTCTTTCATTATCATCCTTGTATCTCTACACTTTTCTATGTAGGCTTCTCATAGTGATACACTCATGTCTATCTCTTCTTCCATTTGACTCTCTTTCAACATTGCCCATGTTGAAATGCTGACCTATAACCTATTCCTCATGGTTGCAAGATACTTGAGAATGTTATATCACTCAAGTCCTCATATAAAAACTAATGTCTCTTTCTATACCTCTAATTCTTCAAGAAATGTGTATGCCATAATCACTATTAGAAAGATGCATAGCATAAAATATTCCTTCCATTATAATACATGTTATTTATTCATCTATTTATGAAGAAAAAATTACAACAATTCAAATATTGATTCTATTTATGCATTCCTCTCTCAAATATCTTTCCAACAGCTATAACCATGCCTAAAACTTAATTTTGAGCGAAAAGTTACAACATTTACATGCTACAATTTCCACCCTTTCAGTGATACAAACAAATATATATTAATTTATGAGTATTTTCATTGACCAAAAAAATTTTTTGGTTAACAAATGTATTCTAGTCCTCAATACCTTTCCAATGAATATTCGTTTTCTCAAATCCAAGCTATGAGCAGAAAGTTATGGTCTGAACAAGTTTAGGTTGTTTTACCCAATTTACCCCTGCATGCTACATGTGTTTTATTTTTCTTCCTACACTTTTTCAGGTACCCATAACCAAAATTTGACTCCTTTGCTGGTTTCTATGGGTCATAATATTTCCATTGATTTCTCTTGTTCCCCAAATAGAATTCTAAAGATGGATTTATTCCCTCTCGAAGTAAAATTGATGTTGGAATTTTACCCTCACTGTTTTGGGTGTAACTTGATCATATGAGATCCATTTTACGAACCATTTAGCTCATTGGATAGTTTTGTCACAGTACTTTTATTTGAGATGAAAATATAAATTTTACCTTGGTGCACTCTCATCTTCTGGATTTTGACTTGCTAAAAATATCGTTTAGGGCCTCAAAAATGCCCTCCAAGTTAATGACCTTCAAAATTCTGAAAAATCTAGAAAATTTCATACAAAATTTACAGTTTTACTTCTCTAATAACCCTTTAAATATGAACTATTTATCTCAAACAAATAGAAACAACAACCATTTATTTGGCTCTATTTTCCATCAGGGATCGACACATTCCTTTAGACGCGCAAAATGTTTTTCCCAAACTTCCAATCTGACCAACTGGTGCTGGCCCAACTCCCCAACGACCAATTTGCGCAACTCTTAAATCAATCGATTCGACCATCATCCATTAGAAATCGATAACTGTCAAATTCACTTTCCCAAATTGGTCGACCTGACCATCGACCATCGACTACTTCTGTTGGATGATGTGGCATGACATGTGGATGTTGATGTGGCATGAAACGTCATCCTGAGGTTTCAACCTAGGTGACATGGAATAACACGTGGATGTTGATGTGGCATGAAACATGGATGATGATGTCATCATACTCTTTCCCCCATCGGTCATCAATCGATTCTCTTGAATGACCAAACACTTTTACGAATTTTTTGATGCATCGATCATAGAAAAATTATCTTTCTCGATTCGAAATACTTCACTGAATTTGATCGAACTCTAACCACCAACTCATTTACCATCGATGAATTATTTTTCCTGATTCTAAATACTTCGTCGAATTCGACCAACCTTGAATTTGAAATACTTCATCAAATTATACCAACCTCAATTCAACTAGCCTTCGACCACCGTCGCATTGACCATCGACGAATTATGTTGCTCGATTTGAAATACTTCACCGATTTTGGTTGACCTTCGACCATCCGTCAATCTACCATCAATGACTTCTCTTGGTGAAATTTAATAGTTTGGAAAATTTTCAGCACTTCGCCAAACTCATCGATCTAACCACCGATCATCGACAGATTTTGTTGTCGAACATTGCACTTAGAAAATTTTGATCACAGTCCAAGTTAATCTAGACTGTTGATCTCCTTCAACTTCCAAAATTTGAAATTGAATCTCGATTGTTGATTTGATCAACCTTCCAAATGTTTGAACCTTTATGAATTTTTAAATTTATCAAGTAGAATCTAGACAATTGATATTGAGATCAAACACAATCTCGGTCATTGTTGGACATGTAGTTTTAGATACCATTTTGAGGAAAATAATAAGTATGGAGAAAACATTCAACATAAGAGGAAAGGGGAGAAGATAGGGTCAAAGAACGCAGTAAAAGCACACTTAGCATAAGATAAAGAAAATAAAGAAAATAAAGAAGACCGAGAAGATAAAGCGAGGGAAAGTAGGCGCAAAAGGAGGAAAAATCCAACCGAGTAAAGAATTGTAACCAACTCATGATGAGTTGTCATAGGATTTTGAGCCCTAATCTCCTGTATAAATATGTAATGGGTTGGGAATATTAAGGGTTGTTTATATTGTTTTTTTTTTGGTTGGATAGTGTAGTTGGTTGTGGCTCTCTCTATCTCTCTCTCAAGTATGTCTAGTCCAATTTGATGAGTATTAGGAGAGAAAATAGACTGAGATGAAGAGTTCTTGCATATGATAATTAGGAGAGTGAATAGGGAGAATATTTTACTGTAGAGGCTAGGTGGGATGGGGATTGATTATGATGTATCCATTGTAGCGTAGGTAACAAGTTTGACTTTTGTCCTAAAGAATAATAATAAAGAAGCAAGCAATTATGGACATACTCCAGGGTTGTGTGAACGACGTTAAAGTTTTTGTTGGATATCTTTTTATTCCTCACAAAGTTAGCATCTTATTCATCTGAGAAGTGTTCTAATGAATCATGATCTTGAGATGTTGATGATTTGAATGATGCCTTGAAGACTCTATCCTTTAGATCCAACTGTTATTTCCTATTTCTCATCTCATAAGCAGTTAGAATTCCATGGAGCCTATTTATAATCAGTTTATCTAGTTAATGCATTTCTTTTATAGATGAGAACTTTGCATCAAGTCTCGAGGGAAGACATATTTTTTCCATGTTGGTATTCTTTTACTTCTTCTTAGGTTGAGCCAGGTTCAAAGCTCAATCTCACCCAAGATAGCTTCTATGGGGGACTGCAATACTGAGGTGTTTGTAGTCTAGGAATGAGTGGGGATCTATGATTTTGATCTTTCTTCCTTATGCATTATCCTTTTTAATCCTTCAATGACTTCTATCATTTAGTAATCTTTAAACCTATGCATGCATATTGATAAAGAAACTTTAACCATTCATTCTTAAGCTGATGATCAATAGAAAGTAATCATTCATTAACAATTACACATAACACAAGTTTTACCATGGTTCACCCCCTCCCGGGGCTATGTCCATAAAGATATATATTATCTTCTCTTTTATTTATTCTTCTACAAAACATTGTGTTGCACGCATTACATATTCAGTAATACAATCAAGATTGAGAGTAAGAACCCTATGTTAGGCTCACTAGATCACACCAAGATCCTCAGCCTGTGACCCAACCCTAAAATACTACATTACTCGACTCTTCTACAAGACTTATTACAATAAAGAAACCACAATTTCATAATAATAAACTCTCTTTGTTATCCCTCTCTATCTATCCCTTCCCTAGACCTTTTAGGTCCTTATTTATACTATTTTATCATCTTATAACTGTTATAATCTTGTCAAAAACCCTAACCCTATCTTAGTTAGGCTTGTCTACCTGTACACCAAATTTATTTTCCTCTTTCATGTTATTTTTCCTTATTTTACTGCATGCTTATTCCTTTCCACCTATTGCGTGTGCTCCAAAATTAGGTCTTCCTTTCCAAAAATAGGTCTCTCCAAAAACAGATCCTTTAAAAATAGGCTTGCTCCCAAAATAGAGTTCATTCTAAAAATAAGCATGCGCCTAGCAAGCCCCCAACACTGACATGTGGATCGTCCTGAGCTACTCAGGTAGCGTGTGCTCCCTATACATCCTTTTCCAAACTGTGGAAATTCTCTACAAGTTTCTTTCCTTTTTCCCTCATCTGCAAAGCTTTATCTGTTAGCACCTCGATTTTTTGTGCTATTATCTCTTCCTGTAGTAATGTCCTACCTTCTGAATGTGCATGTCCCATGCTCGTCTTGTCTTCCTCCAGTTGTGCAATCATTTTTGTTGCTTGTTCCTGGAGGGGATCCAATTGGTCTTGTCTTTCTTACTTATTCATCCACGTTGTCTTTAAGTCTATCTGCAGAGTCTTCAATTCTTGGGTTCCCTTCAAGCACTCTGTGATATTCATTATTTTCTATCATTTCTTTAAATCCTGTATGTAAGCGTTGATTTTCTCCTCTTCTTGGTCCAACTATTGGAACTTTTCATCCTCTTCTAAAATGTTCCAAATCTGTGTGGTTCTATCGAACAACTCTGCAAATTCCCTCATTTATTTTTCCATCTCCATTATATGGAGTGTAGATTTTTGTTCTCTTTATTCTCAAACCTCAATAGGAGTCATGAGATTAGATTTCTCTTTTAGCTTCTTGATTTCTTTCCTATATCCCTCAGTCATCCATGAAATAATTTTGATATTTTCTTATGTGCTCTTCTTGGGTGCTTGCGCACTATTTGGGATGTGGTCATATACAACTATTAGTGCCTTCTCTAGCTTATCAGTGCATTATTTCTCTTCCTGATTCTTTAAGGTCAGTTGGTCTCATGTGATTTGTAACATTCTGGCGACTCCCCTACCCACCTCTAATTTATTCGCATCCATGCGAGCTATGGATTCCACTTCTTTCATTATAATGGCCTCGAGTTTGTATAATTCCTTGGTGGGTATCTATGCCATGGCCACCTCAAATTGCTAAATTTACCCCATGTTTTTTTGCAAGGTCTCTTGATCCATTTTGATAATTTGGCAGGTGACTATGAATGTGTCCCTTCCTTTTAGTACCAATTGTATTTTCTCCTCTCCTTCTTTCTACGCAAGGGGGCATTGTGACTTTTCATGTCACTGCGTTGTGGCCTGTGGTACTGCTTGAATCCACAATTGTTGTAGAGTTTCATGGATTTCTATGAGATTTTCCATGATCTATTCTCTTTGTGCCTCTGCAATATGGACCACCTATTCCCCCTTGTATTGGATCTTTTACACGATGAATTCAACATCATCTTCTGTCAGGGTGATGACTAGGTCTTCTTTGGTATACTTCCTCTTTTTTCGCGTCTCTTCTACTTGCACTGTCTTTTTTTTTATCTATTAGGGTTGCGCCCTAGTCATTGTAACTTGTGCCCTTTCTTCGCCAACCTGTGATGTGTCCCCCTTTCTGGCATCCTACTCGATGTTTGTATTGGGCATTGTTGTTTTCATCCTTGTACTTTTGGGAACTACACTTCTTTCCGACAGTTGATTCCACACTACAACGTTTCTAGTGTTATCATTTGGGTTATTTGTTTTTGTTGAGGAACCTGATTCATTATTTTCCTTGGGCTTGGTGGATTGTGCCTTGATTGAATTTGTTGTTGGTTTTTCTATTGGTTTCTTCCATTGCGTTGTACAATATCTAATTACCTAGTCAATTTCTTCCTTTGTGATGCACCATTGCATCTCCAACCATGCCTTATTTGGGTCCCTTGTGGCCTGGATCCACATGTGATGCCTGAATGCCTTGAACCTAGTAATCCCTTTAGTTTCTTAGACTACCTCTAGAGGAATGCACCACATATTGGTTGTGCATTGTTGTATTTCTTCTAGAAACATTGCAAATACTGTGTTATTTGTCTGTTGATTTTTATTGTCCTTGGCCTTCCAGAGGGACTTATATCTAGATGCATAACACTTTCATTTTCTATCTAGGAAGGATGATAAATTTTGCTCCTACCACCCTTCCAGGGCTATAATAATGATGAGCCAAGAGTAATGCAACTCGGTTCCATTATCCTGCGCATCTCTGCAATCCACCAAAAATTGGTTTAGCAGGTACGATGCCCAAGTGAATATCACTCGTTTTGTGCACTGTGCGGCTACTGGGATGACTCCTTCTAGAGCTTATTCTTTCCTACATTTACTCAGCATATTGCAAGCCATAATCTTGTTGGCGAACCTTGTTTCATTTTCATTAATGTCTTTGAGAAAAATGCCCCAGTTTCTCCTACTGGTGCCAAATTGTTCTTTTACCATCTTGGCAATTTCCTTCTTGCATGCCTTTTTGTCTAAGTACTCCTCTGGCTATGCACCAACTATAGGTAATCCTGTAATATTGACGATCAATGCCGCATCCAGTTGTACTAGCCTATCCATCCAAAGGATGTTTCCATGTACCCATGCTAATAACTATTTGACGCACAAGCCCACTTTTTTACCACACTCGAAGTGTAGTATATCCAAGATGTTCATTATTCTTGAATTGTATAGCCCCATTATCCATTGTGCGAGATCCATTATAGGTTTTCCTAGGGGTCCAATTTCCCCTGTGCTTTCTAAATAGGATTATTCGTCCAAATATGGGAATTTGGTCGCATCGCGCACATCGTGGTCTAAATACTTCATTTTAGGTACTTTTCCTAGCATGTCGTCCACAATGACCATTGCGTCTAGGAGGTATGGAAGTGTGATGTATGTGGCATCCTGTGCCTTTATTTTCTTCTTGACAGCAGATGGGCATGCCTCTGTTTTTTTGCATCCTCTTCTTCCCTCTTAGAGTCTTTTTGGTTGGTGATGTCCTCAACCAACACTTATTCTACATCATGACCCCGTTTTTGACCCATCATTTCATCAGATTTAGCGGTTGTTTTAGGATTAGGGTTTAAAATCCCATTTCAGGTCTTGGAACTCTTCCCTACCTCCCCTTGCCGCGTTTTTGATGTTTCTTCCTCAACCCTTGTCGGGCTAATTGATTATGTGTATGAAGTAGTGAAATATTAAATATCGTCCACGTTCTCATCCTCCCCCATCCTTTCATTCTGCCTTTGTCCCTGTCGAGTCACCCATACATACTATCGTGGAGCACCAAACTTTGGTGGTGTCATGTTTTATCTAATTCACACACTTTCTCACTTCTTCATACAATTCTAGCTAGGGAATGCACTTTTATCTTTCTATATGCTCAAAAATCATACAGTGTTGAACTAACACATTATTTATGCACTTTATAGACCCAACAATAATTTTTTTTCACTTTTTTCGTGCATTTTCACTGAGTGAAGTTTTTTCTGCGTGTTGTCTTCCGATGTTTTTGCATTAATTGTTACGCGTGACTTTTTTTTCTCACATTCTTGTTGTTCAATCAACTTCTCCCTCTTTTTGTGTTTTCTTCTTTTTCTATTTTTGTGTTCCTTTTTTCTTCTTTTTCCACTTTTTATGTCTTTTTATCCGTTTTCTCTCCTAATATCTACTATAGTATAGTATATACATGACTTTCTTACTGCATTGTAACTTTTAAGAGTTAGTAGGTCGATTGTTCATATAGAGTTTCAGTCGAATATCATTGATCATGCCTTTTAGTTTTGTCCCTCCCAAATCCTTTAGTTGCATAGATACCCCATCTATGATAGTATTTACTTCGTATGGACCTAGACAATGTATTCTAAACTTACCAGGGTGTTGCAAAAATTTGTTGTCATAGAGAAGAACTAGGTCTCCCTCAAATATTTGTTGTCATGTGAGGCTTTGTCCCTTGCTTTTTGTACTTTCTCATGAAATCCTGCCAGAATCATATCCTCTTCCATTTCCATTAGTTGGATTAGCCTCTCCTGTATTGCACCTCTTT
>JASDQU010104495.1:106625-131434 GCA_032191745.1 Picea mariana
ACCAGGGTGTTGCAAAAATTTGTTGTCATAGAGAAGAACTAGGTCTCCCTCAAATATTTGTTGTCATGTGAGGCTTTGTCCCTTGCTTTTTGTACTTTCTCATGAAATCCTGCCAGAATCATATCCTCTTCCATTTCCATTAGTTGGATTAGCCTCTCCTGTATTGCACCTCTTTATGTCATGTTGTTAATTGCTTCTATGCGCAGAATGGGTACCAGAAATTATAATGGCACAATTGCTTCCTGTCCATACACCACTCTGAATGGTGTTTGTATTGTCAAATTCTTGCATGTGGTCATGTATTCCCATAATACTGCTGGTATTTTCAAGTCCCAATCATCCATGTTCATATTGTAGATCTTAGTCAATGGATTTTGCAAAATCTTATTAAAAGATTCTATTGTTCCATTTGCCTGAGGATGATATGGTGTACTCTTCTGGTGATATACTTCAAACTCCTCAGTCATAGMATTTATGATATTATTAATAAAATGAGTTCCTTGGTCACTTATCAATATCCTGGGACATCCAAATATGGCGATCACTTGCTCAAATCATAAGTGTTTTGTTGTCTCTACACTACAATATTTGACTGGTGTTTCTTCTTCCCATCTYGTTAAGTATTCAGTCGAAGTAATAGTATATCTATCTATTGACCTTTTTTTTGGTGGATTAATATATCCAAAAAAGTATATTTCCCATTTTTTAAATACCTGCATAGTTATTTGTGGTATTAGGGGCATCTCATCCCTTATGTTGGGTTTTCCAACCCTCTGACAAACATAACAGTTTGGGAAATATTCCTTGGCATCTTTATTGACTATTAGCCACCATAATATTTCATACAATACCTTCTGCATGGTGGATTTTCCTGTATCGTTTCCTCTAGCTATACCTTCATGAGATTCTGCCAAAATTTTGGGTTGTTCATGTTCAAATACACACCTTCTCAAAATAATATTTGCGCCCATCTTGTATAAATCACGTGCAATGAGTTGATAGTCTCCAGCTCTGACTATCAAGTTTTTATTCTACACAGTGCTAAAGTCTTGTGGCCCAACCTCTATACTTATGTATCAATAATATCAACAAAGTATTCATCATCTACCTGTATTGATATAACTGTGCATCAGGGAAGTTATCTTCCAAATTAGTAGGTTCTTCTCCATTGGTTACCCTTGACAGGTGATCAGGTCATTCATTCAACTTTCTTGGTTTGACTATCACTTTGAAATCAAATTCTTGGAATAATAATAGCCATCTACATAGCCTCCACCCCCCCACCCCCCCCCAACACTGGCTTGTTGAATAGATATTTCAGGGCATAATAGTCTATGAACATTTTAAAGCGTTTACCCTGTAAATAGTGTATGAATTTATAAGTCCATATACCATGGTGAGGCCTTGTCTTTATGTGGTGTTGTAATTCTGCTCAGATTCTCACAACTTTATGCTTGCAAAGGCTATAGGATGGTTTGCATCCCCTGCTCCTTCCTGCACCAGAATTTCTCCAAGTGCTATAGTCGATTCATCTATGTGCACATGAAATGTCTTTTCCTAGTCTAGAAATACTACTATAGGTGTTTTCACCATCTTTTCCTTTAGAGTGTCCAATCCTTGCTAACAGTCATCATTCCACTGAAATATAGTGTCCTTCTTTAACAATTTTTCCATTGGTGTATTAAACTACGCATATCCCTTTATAAACTTCTTGTAATAGCATGTATGTCCCAGTGTTTCTCTTAACCGATGAATTGACTTTGGTCGTGGTAAATTTACAATGACTGCAATCTTAACAGGGTCACCTAGTAAACCTTGTTTACACACTATATGTCACAACAATATCCCAAAAGGTGTATTAAAAATGTATTTCTTTATGTTTAATGATATCTGACATTGTATGCATCTTTCCAACATTAGTATCAACACTTCTTCATGGTCCTTTAGAAGGATATATATAGTCAAGTCATCCATATATACTTCTAGAAACTACTGTATGAATTCCTTAAAAGTATCTATGACCAATCTTGAAAAGATGGTTGGTGCATGATTTAGTCCAAAGGGCATAACTGTATATTGGTAGGATCCCCATTATGTAGCAAAATAAATCTTATACCTATCCTATAGAGCTATTTTGATTTGATGGTATCCTGAGAATCCATCTACGAATGAATATGCTTCCTGGCCTCCAACATTTTCTAATACTTTATCTGTAAAAGGGGTGGGGAAAAGGTAATGTAAGAAAGAATCATTGAGTTGACTTAGATATACATAGATCCTTTTCCCCCCTTTATTATTTTCTTGTAATACCATGGGACTGATCCATTCATGTTCCTCTATTTGTTCTATAATACTAGCTTCCAACATTCATTCAATTTTTTCTTTCACTTTCTTCTTATATATTGGTTTAATTCTGTAAGGTCTCTATCTAATAGGTCTAGCCTCACATTTGAGGGGTATCTTCATATCACCTATATCTCCTTCTATGCCTTTCATCTATGCAAAGGTTTTTGGAAACACGCTACTATATCCGCACAATAACTCTACTATTATTTCTAATGTTTTCGCATCCCAATAGTCTCCAATACTTGCCATTTTAGGATTTTCATTTGTTCCAATGTTGACTTTCTTAACATTGAACGGTGCAACAAATACTTCTTACTCCATAGATAGGCCTTCCTCCTCTCTCTCTCCTTCAATATTCATAATATGTATGTTTCACAGGTCATCTTCATCTAGTGCTTAATTTTCAACATGATAGCATGATAGTAAGTCTTTAATTATGTTTATGGTCTGTTGTTGATATTATGTCATGATTTCAACCTCTGGTTCATCAAAAATTATCTTTCCCAGTATTAGTTTTAGCACTGAATCAATGTTAGGGTTCTCATGTTCAAATGAAAAGGTTACTACAAAATTCTTCTATAATTATGTCCATTTTGTAGTGCCTCTACGCATCTCCTGGTCTATGTACCAGTTCCCTAGGATACCTTCCAATGTATGGATAAAGTGATGAGGCCATTCCTCTAGTGGTGTCATCCTCCACCGTGTTCTTCACTTCTCCAAGTGGTCAACTGGTGTGTCTTTCCCATCATACTTCTTGACTCTATTGATCCCCAGTTCTACGCCAAATCTAGTGCACAGTAGTCATTTACACTCATATCGATCCTCAATTGTTTCTTTATTATCACCCCACCATATTGCAGATGTTTCCTTGAGTGAAATATCTAGGGCTAAGAGTTTTTTATTTTCTAACACTTCCTCTTCATATTTTGTCAAGAATTTCTCTAATTCATTTAGCCCATGAAAAATGGGAGGTTCTCTTATCTCTTTACCAACCCATCTTACTATGTGGTCTATTATTGCGCACCTCCTTGTGAAAACTTCATGTAATCATTGTTGTCAATCCTCCAAACCCATGTCTGAGTCGGAAGAACATGATTTAATGATTCTCCAACTGAGTACCCCATTTTTTGTTGGGTTAAAATAGTCCTCTTCTTGCACGGTGGTTCGGTACAACTGGTTTATTTCTTCTAGATCCAAACAAGTGACCTTTACAAACCTTTCTCCTTCTGAAGGATGCACTGGTGCAATGACTCTATATTCTTCTGATTCAAAAGTCATTTTTGTTTTCTTTAGTTTAATTATATCCTGGTTATCAAACTACCAATCCAATCCAAGTAATGTTGGGTATGGTTTTGTGCCATCTACTATCTCTATCACTTCAAAATATTCCTTAGTGTGCACTCCATCCAAATCTATTGTCACACTTTTAACACTTCCAATTGGTAATACTTTGTGTTGATTTTCTAGTTTCAAATGGACATGTGAATATCCTATTGTGGGTTCTCCCATACACTTCCATGTCTTCTTAGGTAAGACATTTACTTTAGAGCCTAAGTCCAGTATAATATCTCCTATGTTGAAATCCCCAATATCAGCATTTAGTCTGAGTTCTATGTTTGTTCTTGTTCTTGTATGGAGATGATTGATTGTTTTTTGTTCTAACTTCCCTTCTACCTCTGTATTTCATCTTTCTAGAAAATTTGTAAGAATTTAACAAATGATGGATAATTCAATAATTTAACATAGGATTGAAAAAAATTATTTATGGAACTTAATTTCTCTAAAGGTTGTCCTTCACTGGTATAGTTGATTGAGAATGGCATATCGTACATTGGAGGGTTCTAAGTTTTTTGTGTGACTGATGTAGATGCAATGTTCTTCTTGAGAAAATCTTGTCTTGCCTTCTTAAATGTTTCCTTTTCTTTCTATGCATCAAACTACTTCTATGGCTCAATATTCTTCTTAACCCATTGGTGTTGCGTTGGATCTTGTTTTGATGTGTCATATCCTGTTTGGATCATCCTCGAGTGAATATATTAATATTTCTCCCATCATCCCTGGCTTCTATAGAAATCCACTAGACATTCTGGTAGTTTTGGTTCCTTTTTTCCATAATCTTTCCGAAGAGTGTTCGACAATCTTTTGTGACATGGTCTGTTGCGAAAAAATACACACATGTCATTGGTGGAAGTTGAAAATACCTTGCATAATGTCCTGGTTGTTGGAATTTGTTGCACACTATTGGTCATATGCCTCATCCTCCACCTCTGTATCCACCTCGATCTCCTCATGGTACATTGTACTAAGGTACCTAGTTATACTACGCGCGGTTATACTATGGTTGTGAATTATTGTATTGCAGTTGTGCATTGTTGTATTGTTGTTGTGCATTGTTGTATGGTGGTTGTGCCTGGATGAATTGGCATGAAACTTGTCCTATATTAATTTCTTCTTGCACCCTGTAAGTATTTGAAGTTATTTCTCTCATCTTTTCCATCGTTATGCAATGCTTTTCATCATGACCCACTGATTTGTAAAAATTGCAATATGAACTTTTGGGTACTGTTTTTTATTTCTGCATCATTGGGAAATGATATGGATCATTCTCATGTGTTTTAAAAATATTGCACCATGGTCCTCCTGTTGGAAAAGGGGTTGGTACTCCTGTTTCCATATACTACACAAAAGTTGGACATTCGTTCTTATGGTGTCCTTTTGTCCTGCATAGCGTACACCAAACAACTTCACTTTTCTCTTTACCCTTATTCTGGTTAATTTGAAATATTATATTCTTCAAATCCTCCTTCATATCTTCTATTGTTGGTTTTTTCTATTGATACTGGTTCTCGTCTAGTTGTAAATCTTCTTGCAGAGCCTTGCCCTGAGTTTGGAAATTATGTTGTATTAACGAGTATTTCAAGTGTGGTAACAGTGAGTTCACAAATAAATTCCTATGTAGCATGTCCATAATTTCATATTTCAAATTAGCTTTCAGATGTTTGAACTTTTGATCAATATCCCAAACAAAATCACCTGGTTTCTACATGATTTTAATCATTTCATTCATATATTGATCATATGAGTTGGGATTTCGAAATTGGTTTACGAGTAGTTTTTTCACATTCATGATAGTCTTTGGTATTCCCTGTGGATTATTTACATCTAGACTCATGTACCACTCCAGTCCATGGTCCCTTAGCATGATATCTAATTGCGCAAGCTTTGTATCCTCATCTGTGATCTTATTTTCTTCCCAGATCTTCTCACAGATGAATAAGTGCTTTTTAGGGTCCTTTGATGCCTCTCCCCGAAACTATGGTAATATGATCATTGGGTCATGTCCTTCCATTTTGAACTATGTTGAACTACTTCCTCTGTGCAGTGTAAAAAATTGACTATTACTTCCTCAACTTGCTCCCCTAGTTAATTTTTCTTGATTGGATCCTTTTCCTATTTCTTTTATTTCACTAAAATGTGGTTCTCTAAATGCTGGTGTTTTGTATGGTGCATTAGTCATACATGGGGTTGTAGGTTCCACACTGACGGTGATCTAGATTGGACTTCTACCTTCTGTTCCTGACCCTATACCTCATTTTTTCCTTGCATATGTTGCGCATAAGATTTACTCAATTTTTTCCATAGCCCAGACATCCTCTACCTCTTCTTCATCGCTTTCCATGCCCTCTCTTTTGACTATGGCTCTCTTCTTGTTATTCATTTTATATTGTTAGGGTATTCCACTGCCCATCTTTTTAGCTTTTTCCATTATATTCTTATCTATTCTTATTCCATCATGATTCGCTCCGTGGACTCCTTCTTCTTTCCCTTATCCATCTCCTCTTACATAGATCAACCTCCTGTCAATGCTTCCCCACTTCCACCCTTCCCCTATGAACGTAGGGAAGTTTAGTTTTCTGATTCTATGGTGATCACACTGTTGTCATACAATAAAATATTGATTGAAGTGTACAACGATCCAATGTACCTACCTCTGGTTTATTTTAGAAAATATTTCTCTGTTGTAGTGTAGGACTTTGTGGTATCTACTGCAAATTCAGTGATAAACCCTACAACAATACTATATAACCAAAAATATATTGTGCGCATAAATTTGTTATTAAGTTGTTGTAACTACAAGATCTCCACAGGATTCCAATCCAGTTGTATGATTATATTTGTAGGTTGGTTTTCCTTTAAACTCAAAAACCATTCCTGGAAAAAAATGTGGGAAATCACAGAAAAATACCTCATGCAATTCACTAAACACGTATTTGTTGATATATTTGCGTGATGTTAACTTAGGGTTTCTGTTGTTCTTCTACACAAACTCAAGTTCATTTTTTTTCAACCATATTTCAATCTCCACCTTCGTTGGATTCCATGGCCTGAACATTCCCTTCTATACTCTCATCCTCCATGTGTTTCTTTCACAGATCCCTTCCACTCAATACTGTGTAGTTCCATCCTGATACAGAACCATTTGTTGGTCTTATTTTACTTCTTCTTGGGCTGACCCAGGTTTGGAGCTCAACACGTTTCCAACAAAACCCTTAAAAACTATCATCCCTCCTAGTAAACTAGAAGGCAACACTACACATAGGGTGCACCGCACAGTCTAACCTGAGATAACTTCTATGGGGGACTACACTACTTAGGTGTTTGCAGTGTAGGAATGAGTGGGGATATGTGATTGTGTTCTTTCTTCCTTATGCATTATCCTTGTTAATCCTTCAATTACTTCTATGATTTATTAATATTTAAACCTATGCATGCATGATGATAAATCTATTTTAACCATTCATTATTAAGCTAATGATCAACATAAAGAAACCATTCATTAAAAATTACACATAACACAAGGTTTACTGTAGTTCACCTCTTCCTCGGGCTACATCCACAAAGATATGGCTTCTCTTCTCTTTTATTTATTCTGCTGCAAAATCTTGTGTTGTGCGCTTTACATATTTAGTAATACAATCAATATTGAGAGTAATAAACCTCTGTGAGGCTGACTAGATCACACTAGGATCGTCATGTTGTGACCCAACTCTCAAATATTACCTTGTTTGACTCTTCTACAAGACTTATTATAATCAACAACCCACAATTTCATAATAATCAACTCTCTAGGTTATCGTTCTCTATCTATCCCTTTCCTAGACCTCCTAGGTCTTTATTTATACTATTTTATTGCCTTATATCTGTTACAATATTGTAAAAAAAACTAACCCTATCATGGTTAGGCTTGTCTTCCTAGGCACCATGTTGTTTTTCCTTCTTTTTCTCCATGTTGTTTTCTTTCCACCTATTGCATGTGCTCCAAAATTAGGTCTTCCTTTCAAAAAATAGGTCTTTACCAAAACAAATCCTTCTCAAAAAATAGGCCTGCACCCAAAATCGACTTCCTTCTCAAAAAAGGTTTGCGCCCAACATACCTTTTGAAGTACCTTAGCTTCTTTAATTTCCTCTCCTATCCCTTTTGTGGTGTTTACAACCCAATCCACTCTGAAAAAGAAACCTACAATATTTCCATATTCACTCATCCTTAGGATTTCAAACTCCATTATGTGAGATTAAATTTTGGCCAACTTTACTATCTCATCTCATTCATAATTATTTACTATTTTCTCCCATATTTCCTTTGCGGATTCCAACTGCATCACTTTAACAAATTATATTTTTGCAAGTCCTCCTTGGATATCATTGATAGATTTTTCATTACTATAGTAATGTTTCTTACCATCTTCATCAATTGGAAGAGTAGTTGGGATTTTAGAACCATATACCACACTCTTCTATACTTCCATACCAAGAAACATCAAGTAGGTTTCCATTTTGATTTTCCAAAATGAAAAATTTGTTCCATTAAATAGAGGAGTTTTGGTTGAAAAATAATCTGGACTAGCCATACATTTTGTGTGACATTCCTTCCAACTATTAGACTGTTATTGAATGAACCTATATCTGATACCATTTCTAGATACTCATAACAATACTGAGAGGGGGAGGTGAATTAGTATTGTATTAAAAAAATATTTTTTTCTTTCTTTTCAACCATTTAAGATATTTAGTGGTGCACACTTAATGACAAATAGATGAAAAAATAAAAACAACACAGTAGATAGAGTACACCAGGATTTTTTATGTGGAAACCCAATGTGAGAGAAAACCACAAAACATCTTCTTTATTTTCTTATGCAACCACCAACTTACAAATTATAAATTTCCATCTCAACAGAAACCCACATGTTGCAGATAGTGAGGTCAACAATTCTCTCAAACACCAACTTTTTCCAGATAATGAGGACACCAATCCTCTTAGGCACCAACCTATTGCAAAAATTATGACTCCAATTCTTAGTGAGCTTTGCCTCACCCTAGCACCACCCTGCCACCCTAAGTTCAAAAAAAAGTATGTTACATTACTAAATCTTTCAACACAAACTGACAAATTAACATTTTTGTTCCTTTGAATATTTTTTTTTGTTTGCTAGTTTGTCCATGACCTGTGGGACAAGAATGTGGCTTGAGAAACCACAACTCTGGGGCATCTAAGACATAAAAATCACTCGGGGCTTGCACCTGGCCTAAGCCACACCAACCCTTAACATGTTTGATTTTTTTGTCCCCACAGGTTTCGAACTGATGAATTTGACATCATGGAGTGACTTAACAACACACTTCGTCACCGATTGTCCTACACCTTGGGTATTTGTTCCTTTAAATAATTATTGAAACTTATTTTCTCTCAATTTTTCATGCTTGCACGATCAAAGTGCATCCATATTTATAGAATTTTTTATGAGTTCAACTTCTTGTGTGTGGACGTGTAACGGTTAATTTGTCAACAAAATCTTGACCACATCAAAATCCTGTCAGATATAATTTTTTCTAAATAAAGTATGTGGACGCATGAAAGTTACATTATGGACAAACTTTGACCTCATCAAAATCTTTTCAGCTACAATTTTGTATAAATAAATTATGTGGAGGCATAATGGTAACATTGTGGACAAACTTTGACTATATCAAATAGACCAAATATTCCTATGACTGATCTATATATCATCATATCACCTTCTAAAGAATGAAACAACAATTACATTCTGGTATTCAAAGAACACACTGATAAAATAGAATGAGATCACAAGATTTCAAGTATTAAATTTGTCACACTTTCCCTGCAACACACTCACCTAGTCACTTCACAAGACTGAGAGCGTGCCTTGATGTCTCTTTTACTTGACTACTGAAATTCTACGGTTTATGTTGAAATATACTAAGTTGTTTGTCACACTAGACATTTCTCCTCATACTTCACATGTTCTTCACACTGACTTGAAGAACACTACAATTGTTTCCCATCCTTTATTGCACTGCAACAAAAACATCTGTCGAACCACATAAAAAAATGTCATAGTCTACTCCGTTGCCTTTCTCTCCATCCAATAATGTCTTTTATCAAGTTGTATCCATTGATATTCTTCTATTCTATTGATCCTTTTCAGCATAGTTTATCCTTTCATCCTTTGATCCTTCTTCACGGTGCCCTATTACTTCCTATGTTTGTCACTCTTTTCTTTCCTTCCTTTCATTACTTCCTCTATCTATCGCTCTTTTGTTTTCATCCTTTCATTATTTCCTCTATCTGTCTCGCTTCTATTTTCATCTTTTAATTACTTCCTTTGTCGGTGTGCCATACTTTGTTCCATACCATTTTGCACCATTTATCCTTTTCTACATAATTAATTATTTCATCCTTCAATCCTTCTATGTACTTTTATTTTCATTCTTTCACGATCTCCTATGTATGTTATTGCGCTATAATTGACATCAATGACAACATATGCACAAAAATGAATGTGGTCCGAGAATTAGTCAAGCCGAAAGTAATGACCAACCACTCAAAGAGACCTTCTTTAGAATTGAAAGTGTAAATTTTAACCTTGTACACTATTTTAATCCAAATAAGTTTTCAATAAAAGAACATAAAAGATACAATGGAAAATACACACATTACATAGAGAGTTTTCCCCTTGAAATCAAAACCAGGAAAACCAAGATATTTTATATTTACTCATAGTGATACAATGTTTACAATACAATATACATATAGGAGCCAATGACATCCAAAACCATAACCCAATAACATGGATTAGTCAACAACCCTAATTCCTTAACCAGAAATAAAAAACCATAAAAAAAAAACATGTGTCGAAAAAGCATCGACCAATGGACATGAAAATTGAGGTGACATGGAAAACGAGGAAAAAATGTGACAAGTTTCGCACCACCCCCATGCAACCCCCCTGCACGCCCAACACAATGTAGCTAACACTACAACTAGTCATGCAAAGAATATAATACATACCCAACATTCTCCCACTTGTTTTTTTCTTTGCATACAAGGGATTATAGGGATACACAATCAATAATCCAGGGTATCAATGCCCATGGATCCTCTACACCAAGAGAACTTCTCAATGCTCAAAGATTTTGTTAATGAATATGCAACATTCCTCTAAGTGCCCACCTTCATCAACAACACTCTCTTTTCTTCAACCATGTCTCTCAGCAGTGCGCAAAAGGAACAATTCTAAGTTCGACACTATATTTGCTCAATTTATTCCTGAAACACCACAAATATGCACAAGATGATAGAATGAAGTTCCACTATTACTGGTTCTTGATTTTGATATATTTGGAGGCATGGTAAGAACCAAAGTATTTAGTTTTTTGTGGTATAAGAGGAAAGTGTGGCACAACAAGATATGAAAACCTATGACACAACACAGATACCAAGAAGAGAAAATCCAACTCAAGCAGTTTTGGAAATACAATTAGGAGATGAAGGAGAAAATTGTATATACATGGAGAATTTCACCTGAAGTGGTGAAGGAGAATGAGGGGATAGCCAAGTTTAAGGAATCTAGGAATAACACAAGGATACAATCCATAAGATACCCTAAGAAGACATGGCTAATGATGCAGTATTGAATAAAACTAGAAGAATTCCAATGGGTACTAGTAGAATGTCTAGATCAATGGAAGGTGCGAGTAGTAGTCAAGAAAGGAGAAAAGGGAAAAGAATAGGAATAAGTTGACACATCACATAAGTATAGTAGCCCAACGTAAAATACTAGAAAATTAACAAAGTGCACCAAATCAACATTCACTGGTACAATATAAAAGAAGCCAAGGAAGAAGGAAATGATACCAAGAGGCTCAATGCTAAAGACTGAGGGTGCAGAAAGTAAAGACACCAAGTCAATAATCAGAATAGATGAGACATAAAGGCATCCTTTATTTCATTCAAATTCATCAAAGAACCATTCTCTTTACAAAATTTCCTAAGGAAGTTTTGGACCAAACTCAAACATAGACGTCCCCATTGAAACATACAAAAGGACTTCTGACAAAAAGTAAAAAACCTAAACTTGAAAAGATGGATCAACTTGCCACAAATTGTTGCCCACTTGAATCTGCACAATATCCTTTGTCATTCATGAAAGCTAATTCACAAAAAGACAAGTCTACACAGACTATCAAAGATAGATCAACACCCTTAAAAAACAAGTGTTTGAATGATGTAATTTAGCCCTGAATCTTGTTGTTTATAATAAGACCCTTCTATCATAAAAAATAATTCGGATTATGATGAATTAAGAAATGAATGAAAACTTAATTATCTCTACAAAAACTAAAAGAGAAAACCTTATTATGTTTATCCTTCTATTATCCTCTTGTTCCTCGCTTTCCTTTTTCCTTTAAGCAAATTAGAATTTTTTGAAGTAGTTGAACTACTTCCTTAGTTAATTAACTAAAACTCAACCAACATTTTAGTTAAGGGGGAAAAGTAATGAAATCATAATAAGGGTTTTAAATTAATAATAAATAGTTGGTGGGACCCCTTGTGACTCCCTTTAGTTCTCTAACAATGATAACACAACTAGTTAAGAAAAACAAAATCCCTCCTTGTGACTCCCATTATCATTTTCATATTTTGACAATTTATGTCAATGATAATTGAAATTATTTCGAAAAATATATTACCCATACATCCAAAAAATAGTGTGCTCTCCAAAATTTTAGAAGTCAACTGTTCTCAACAAGAAATAAATAAAAACTTAAAATCCATATTTTCCACTCTAGGAGGCAATATTTTCCTTGTTGTTTCTGTCACCTTTTGATCTCTCTGAATTTTCCTTAGGAAGTGTGGAACCTTTAGGCCTAGTTTCACGGATCACATGAGAGAAATCATCTCTCAAATGCATGCGAGAGGACACATATTTATCAGATTCATTTAAGAGTGAGGAAGGGGAAGCAGTGGCTTTTCCTTTGTCAAGAGCATGGTGGGCCTCGGTTTTCAACCTTTTTCTTGCATGGGAAGACTTAAATGGTCAGTGGACAGGGGAATATTGGACAATTTGATTTATAGGTGGGGGAGAAGGTAGATGTTAGGACCCAGAAATGTCCCTTTTTCACTATATACTTTTCTCATTCAACCTTATCCTTTCCATGCTAAAATGCCTAATATACTGTTTGCTGAGACCTTTTCCCAAGGTATGAATCTTTGATCTTGCTTTTGTATTCTTATTTACTTAACTTATTTGATTGGTAGCATTTATCATATTTTATCCATGAATGTTCAACTAATGATCAAAATGTGTAGATTAAATAAAAACAACCAAGTCTTGAAGAAAGATCATTGTTGTTACACCAACTATTATAGTTGTGCACTAGTTCTGCATGTTGTTACACGACTACAACAATTGCGCACCTTTCTTGGAAGTTGTTACAACTGCTACAATAGATTCCCACTGATCTTGGAAGCTGGTATATCATTCAAATCCGTATCCTAAAGACGGGTCCTCAAGGATGTTACATTTTTTGGCTCACATTGGTGATCAAGATCATTTCCATATTTTGTGATGATAACAGATCTTTTATATCATATAGACATCTTGAGAATCTCTGATTCTCAATGTTGTTTTGAGTTTGTTTCAACTGAATGTCTCTGTCTTTAAATAACAGAGATTTTGTAACCATTAGGTAGTAGATATTAGTTGTGGAATAGAGAGTGAAATGAAGAATTTTGTACCTGAACATTTGGTGATTTAATAAATAAGTGATTTGAGTTTCTCCAACCTACTGTAGTATTTTCGAGTGGATTCAGTGAGAAGGAAAGGGCCCACCTTCCTCACAGACTCCCCTCTATTGTGAATTTTAGATTAACTTCTTTGATTATTTACAATTGTATGATTTATCTGTTTATGCATTTCTAAAATACATTTGTTGTTACAGTTCGTTCGCTTTCTGTTAATGCACATCAGTGTGTCTCATGAGAGTTAGAATCAATTTTTGAATACTACTGGAGAATTGCTTTGAAAGTTAATTTATTTTCTGCATTAGATTAAATCTTATTTTTTCAAGAAAAAGTAAATAGAAGTGTGAATTCCCTTTCTGCAATTATGTAGACTTCCTTTCAGCAAATAGCACAAAACTTCCTTCTGCAAGAGTAAAATAGAAAATTAGAATAGATTAGATAATCCAGGATTCTTATACACTCATCAAATTCTACTCCTGGAAATTAGATTTCAATTATGCAAGTGTGCCTTCAATTTTGCAACAATAGATTAGAAATCCAGTTGTGTCAGCAACTTGTGTTAGTGTTCAAATTTTCAATGATGTTTATTTTAGTGTTAATTTACCTTACTTCAATTGATTAGTGTTTTGTTTCATAATCTAGCATAGATTTTGCACAATTATCTTGCAATAAAAAAACTTCCCTGGGTTTGACAATTCATATTGAACACCTTAATTATCTATTTATTTAGACAATTAAAGTCCACAACATTTTGGCGCCATTGTCAGGGAAGATAATTATAGATTCTTGTAAGCACATTAGTTTTCTTTTCTTAGGAATGAGTACTCTGCATGAATCAAGGAACAAGAGGATGTATCCCCAAAAATACTAATCCTATAGGTGCCAAAGGACGTGGTGGAAGGAATATTGCACTGGGAAGGCCAACCTTTATTGATGAGATTATAGCTAGAGCAGATTATTCTTCGATATCTATCTTTCTCCCTTCAAATCCTCCAAGAGGACATATTCCTCAGACATCAGAACTACCCCATTTTGAAACATCATTTTCATTAGGGGATGAAGCTGAAGATTTGTCACCAATAAGTCAGATCACAACACTGGAGAATATTGAAGATCAAGAAAATGTAGCTCGAAAAAGGGAAAAACCAGAAGAGATTGAATATATTTTTCAGATCAATGGATGGATAGTCACTAAAAAGGAGTGGGACACTTTCCATTTTTTAAGAAGAGAAAGTATGGAAAATCATGGAGATAATGAAGAAGAGCTCCACCATGAGGATCTAGTGAACAATGAAGATGATATAAATGATGAAAATATGATCTCTACCCTAGTCTTTCCTATTACTAATATTCCCACATGGGGGATAGATCCTATGAAGAGCATACCTCTCTCAGCCCTGCCAAATTTCCATGGATTATCTACTAAGGATCTAGATGAGTTTATGTTTGAATTTGATATCTTGTGTAGAAGCTATGACTACAATAACACTACGCATAAGCTTAAATTGTTTCCAGCTACATTAAAGGGTAACACGTTAAGATGGTTCATGATCTTTGGTGGAGAGAATATTTCAACATGGGGACAAATGAGGCAACTTTTCCTAAACAAGTACCAAGACTACTGCTGAACGAGGGAATGAAGAGAGGAACTGTTCAAGATGTCTTAGAAGGAGGATGAGACCCTTGAAGATTTTGTGGAGTGACTCTAGTATAATCTACAAAGGTCAGTACATCCATATGTGAGTAAGGACATACTAAAAACTATTTTGTTATAAGGAGATAGAGAAGATTGTTTAGATATGTTGAATATGCTTGGAAAGGGAGAAATATTTAAGGAATCCTATGAAGAGACTGTAAATATTTGTCAAAGATGCTTTAGAGGATCTACAAGGAATAAGTCAGCTACCAGGGATACCACTTTTTCAAGGGTACATAAATCAGTCAATGGAGGGACAACAAGAGAAGAAATAGGTAATCTGTTAGAAGATTTCAAAATAGAAATGATTAACTCTTTTGCTTCACAAATTGATACTATGTAGGTCAAATAGAAACAAGTGGAATTAGACCAGGCATTGTCTATTTTCTGTTCGAAATGTAGAAAGAAACATCCACTAAGAGAGTGACCACTAAAAAATGTCCAGGTATGTCTTATTTGTGAATTAGATCATTGGTGCAGACCCCCGACCCTCAGGCTGAGATCCACGCAGGATCGATCTCCACAATTGTGCTAAGCTGGAACAACTCAGTGGGTTCTCGCTGGAACCCAAATGATCCATAGGTCCTTTGGAAACCCCACCTATGCAAACAATCACAAGGTGCGAGCTTCACCTCCTCCAAGCGACCACGTCGCTATGACCTCGAGCCAAGCCAAATAGGCACCTTTCACATTTCGTGATTTTTGATTTTTCAACAAAAAGTGCCCCAACTCCTTGTCCTCAGAATTTCTGAAATGTTGAACCTCGAAAGGGTCTAATGTCTCCTTGGCTCCTCCCTTAAACCTTCTCCATGTGACCCGGTTCTATGACCTAGTGCTATTCCTCCGAATGCTTTCATGGTTTCGCAATATCACGATTCAGGACTCCCTGTCTCATGACTCCTTCACTCTTGAACTCCCGGTTGCTGAAATGTTGAAAAGGGCTTAATGGCTCTGGCTCCTCCCTTAGCCTCCGTCCACGTTACCACCACTCTGTGACCACGTGCTTAACGTCAAAGCACTATCAGCTTTTACGATTCGGGGAATCGTGATGCAAGTGTTCCTCCTTTCCCTTTCGAATCCCCGGTCCATGAAATGCCGAAATCTCTCTGCTGAGAGATCAATGACCCAAGTCCTTCTGGAACCAATGACCATGGTCTAACTAGATCGACGAATCAAAATATTTCTAGCCTTTTCCCAAAACCTTGACCTCTTGCCACGTGTCCTCCTGTGGACAGTCACGATGCTTTGGGGATTTTGTTGAGTCCTCTCCTTTGCTTCTACGAGGGTTAAACCTCATTCTCCTCTTTCTGGATCCGATGGCTATCTGTCCTTTACGTGAGATCTGATGGTTATGATCTAACCTTCTGTGTACCTTCTAGGGACTAAATCTCGTGCATGTATCCCTGATCCAACGACTCTTGGGCCACTGCACTCCAGATCCGATGGCTAGCGCGATTTCGAGATCTCAACGATTGCAAGTATGGGGTGTTGCCTCCTCTACTCCTCCCAACCCCCGATTCCCGAATGTGTGGATATCCAAGGGTTTAAACCCCCTACGCCTTTGCCTAATCCAATGGTTGTCGGGTATTGGTGTTATATCTGATGGTTCAAATCTATCCTCCTTGTGCTCCCTCCTCATGTGTGCCTAGATGTAGATTCAATGGTCCATATATTTTCCCCCAGTGTCAATCCAATGGCAGTTGTGCTACTCCTCCTGAGCTTGCACCTCTTCCCTTCCCTTGGAAGAATTTTGATGTTCAAAGGTATCAACCTTCGATGCTTCCCTTGTGAGACCGGTTCCTTTGGGTCTCATCTACGTTATAGAAATGCTTCCCCTCTTGACCTTAGTCAACTCAGAAAACCTCGAAAGGTTTCTCAACCTGCTGCTCCTTTATTCTGTTGTTCTATGTGCAAAGGCATTGTTCCTCCTGAGCTTCAGAACTTAGAATAAGTCCACCCTCACACACTCTTTGTGCTGTTGATATTTCCTCAATCTCAGATCCAAAGTATTTCTTAAAAAGAAATGCTTCACGCCCTCTTGGCATTCCTTTTCTCAATGCACACCTTCCAGAGCCCATAGAGTTTTCAGTAACTATGGTTGTCTTTGAACTCAACACTTCCCTTTCCTCAGCACTCGAAAGAGATTTCTTCTTCGTGCATTCTATGCACTCACCCAATGCCCTCTTGGCAGAGCTCTACATAACCTACAGTAATTATGTCTTCCATGAACTTGAAACAAAGTTCCTCTTGTGCACTCCTTCCACTCCCTCGATGCCCTCATGACAGAGACCTACAAAACCTTAGAAGTTTTGTCTTCCCTTTCTGTGCTCTCATTGATGTGGTAGGAAATCCCCCTACGGACTAGCAAATAGGGTTATATTATGCATGCAGATATGACCAAAAGAAAACTACTTTCTACTTTCGTCCCAGAATTAATCCCCATTTATTTTCAGCAAATACATGGTTAGACCAACATACCTTGTTCCGGATGGTTGATGTCAATCCTTCTTCATGCTTGATCACTTGCTGGAAGCTCTCCTCCCAAGGCTGACCTGCATACAAAACAAGAAACAAACTACACATGCATTTTATCTATAGACTAATGGGTTAGAGATTCAAACATATATTTACTGAACTATGAAAAACTCATATAGTGGGATGGGAAAAGAATCTCTTTATTATTAACTTTAATGAATCAACTTACAATGTCAAGACTGGCCACTGCTCCACGAATCCTAATCCTAGGCTCCTCTTCAAATGTCCTCCAACATATTTTCTTTGTATCTCTTCTTACACAAGGATGGCTAAAGGGTTGGGACAATGGGAATGTGCAATTGGGTAGAGTTTCTTTACTCTTTTTCTCCTCCTCCAAATAGGACCCCTAACCCTTCTTTTATAGGCTATAAGAATCTAGGTATTTGGATGAACCCTCGGCATGCATGGCTAGGAGTTTCAGTTAACTCACCCAAAACTGTGTGTTCCATCGACAACTTTCCTTTTTTCGTGCTTTTGTCGGTCCACGCAGGTTGTTTTAGGTCATGTAGCATGTACACGCCTGAAGTAATGGAGTAGGGCACGTGGGCCTTTATAAAAGAGGTTTTTTAAAGAGTTGTTCAGCAGTTCTTTTGCAAAGAAGGGATCTGAGATGGCCTGATGCCAGGTAAGCATGTATGGTGCAAATTAGGGTTATAGCAGATGCCCCCTAATGTATGAGGTCAGAAGAGCATCTAATGGCCGAAATAAATTACCAATATTTACTAATGTGTTGAACAAGTGAGCCCAGGGACTAGGAACTGTGAGGCATCGTCTACAAAATAACAAATGTCTCACCGAGGCGGGCATACCCATGCTCGGGATAAAATAGAATCATGGCTACCAATCAAATACATTGTAGATCCATGTCAAATAACTATATAAAGTGTAACCGCGAACAATACACAACGAAGCTACATCTCGAAATAAAAAAGATATACATATAGAGTATCCATCTTCTAGAAGTTGATATGGCTTGATGGCTGGAGATGACATTTTCAAAGCTCAAGCAACAACTTCAAAATCTTCAAAAATCAAGGTTGGAGTGTAATATGGGTGTACAACTTCACTAACCAGAGGTCTTCGATGGCTCGTCGGTCATGGACTAGATAATCTTGATGATCAGACTGAAGGCTTCAATGATTTCGAACAAGGACTTGATTGGACATTCAGGATGGCCGAGTATGGGGGCAAGTGACAAATTGCAGAGGGGCCGACTCAGGCTTGGTAGAAACCTCCCTTGGACAACAACACAACAAATTATGAGACTTAGGCATCATGGCATTAATCATAAGTTTACAAAGCAGGAGCCAATGCAAACTCTCCATATGTTTGGAAGAATAACCAAATGGAGGAGGACACAACTCTATGTAACGAGAACAACTTCCTAAGGTCGTACTACATCCCATAGTTTGAAGAACAAATGGATACATGTGCTTTATCCAAGGGTGACTCATTATTCTGCCAATAATGAAAATACTTTTCCCTTCCTCTTTTTGGGGTATATTTGATTTTTTGTCTTTTTCAATAATTTTGGAAAAAGGAATAAAGGAATGTTACGTTACAATGGAGGAACGAGTGTGACAAACATACAATATCAAGGCACAAGGACAAGATTGATGTTCAAAATAATGATACTCGGGAAAAATCCTCTGGGGGCCAAGGGTATTAAAACGGAGAAGAAAATTGTTATAAGGCTAGCGTATAAGATATGAAAACGCGGTTAACAAAACACACAATGGTAACGTCCTTCAATGTAAGTTTAACGAGCCTAGAGAAGGTAAGCTCGGTGGTTTTTCATATTTAGAGAGTCTAAAAAATCATAAAAGGAGACTCCATTAGGGTACCTTTTTCAAAGATAGTCTAGTCGGTTCGAAAAAGGGGTAAACTAGCACCGACAAGACGTCTATTCAAAACCATTTTAACGAGTGTGATAAGAACAAGATCACTCGACCATATTTTCATTTTTAAGGAGTCTAAAAAAAGATTAACTATGGACTCCATCAAGAATGTTCTTCTGGACCAATTTAACGAGTGTGAAAGAATAAGGTCACTCGGTGATATTTTCAATTTTAGGGAGTCTGAAAAGAGCTTAACTATGGACTCCGTGGGGGTTCCTTCTTCGTAAATTTAGTCCCTCAAGCCTGAAAAAAGGGATAAAATTATACCTGAGAGTACTCTTCTAGAGAACTGAAGTTCCATAGAGTATACCTTTGTTCGTACAGTTGACCGTCTATACTGAAAAAGGGGTAAACTATCGCCAGATAGACGTGACTTCAAATTTCAGTTTAACGAGTGTGAAAGGCCACAAGATCACTCGACTATCTTTTCATGTTTAGAGGGTCTGAAAAGGGCTTAAAAGAGGACCCGTTACATCTTTTGGGAGTCCTGAGGGTGAGGTCAAGAGAAAAAAGGAATCATGCAAATGAGGCTCGATCTCGTAATCAAGAAAAACTATAAGGACTCCGGAGCCTACAGTGATTAAAGATAGCATAGATACCATAATGCAACTAGGATCTACCTAGGGCATCCATGTTCTGGTAATCTCTACCACTAAGTTGCGACACTTCTAAAGTAGCTATGATGGTTCTGTGTCACAACCTGATGGGATCGATCCTATGGCAAAGGAAAAAGACAACGAGATACAAAATTTAGGGTAGAAACCTAACCTATATGCTCAAGTTGATCCTCGGAAAAAAAATTTCACAGACCRTCAAAAATTACTCAAAACTCCAAAAAACTGTCCCAATACCTGATCAAATCCCTCCTATGAAACTCCTAAATCATTCTAAATGGTTGTTGGTATAAAGAAAATGATAAAGGAGGCCAAAAAAGTGACAAAAAGAGGCCAAAAAGTCTATAAATAGAAGCTGGYAGCTCATTATCACCATTGTTGATTTGGATATTGACTTTGGAGCCAAAAGACCCCCTTTGATAAACRTGGTGATTCTGGGAGCTACAGTGGACGAAACGAACTTCTGTCTAGACCAAGAAAGTACAAACTCTCTTATCTTGCATTGTAAGTCTTTATTTTTGCATTAGGTTTCATTTTTTAGGGGGACATCGGCCTTTAAAAGGTTATCCCTAGGTCCACGTGGGTTGTCTCAAGATAGGCCATGTGTACATTCAGGTAGAGTAAACTTTGCATGCGTGTGCATGTGACTGTCGCCATTACAACATGCGTGGGCCCCCTTATTGAATGAAAAAGGCTTAAAAAACAATGGTTAACCCTCCTGAACCTTGGTGTTTTGCAGGATGTATGTCCACTAGAGAGAAAGAGAGCATGAAGAGGTTAGTGAGTTGGTCAGGAAAGACCCCAATGTTGTGGCTACTTTGATGCAATGTGGGTTACTCAAATTTTTCCTATTTTCTTTTATGCAGACACAACCTAGGCTATTGAATGACTTGGTTGACTACTGGCATCCAGATGCAGAGGCATTCATGTTAGAGGGGCAATCATTGGTGCCCACAGTCAAGGACATTTACTTTTTGACTGGCCTCTCCAGGAGAGGGGAACCAGTCAAATTCCATACTTTTCCTTTAGGGCTGCATAACATAGCGGAATTGATAGGTCTATAATGTGCAAATGATACAGACCGCTCAAGCATGTAGGTGCCCACAAGCAAGATTACTGACTTATCACTATAGGCGATAGTATTTCTTATTGGGTGAATTACTAGTTCTATTGCTCTACATCAGGCGTCTTGTGCACCGATGAACTGTGCAGTCCAGTGCTTAAATGCACTAGTCTTTGATTGGAGTACCACATTGCTTGAGTGTATAAAGAGGCATTTGATATATTGTCATTTGCAGACACATAGGAACTTCAGGTTTGGGACCATTCTGTGTTCATTCTTTTTTGAGAGAGTTTCAAATTTTAGTCCTCGAGTAGTGGTACGAGGACATCAGGCCTCTCTTCCTGCTATGTGTAGATGGGCAGTATTACTATCGTGACAGGGTGGTGGAAGGACCAATGAGTCCTTCGATGATGACTTCTTCGTGTGGTTGTCACGATAGATCTCGGTTATAGAGGATTACCCCTATGCCAGGATTGATTTCTCGAGAGACCCTGAGATACCAATACCTCCTAGTGAGGAGCAAGGGGAGATGGGTAAGTCTCCACCTTTGTAGTTTTTTTTGTGTTTTAAACATATGTAATTTTTATGTTGTTTTGTTATATATATCATTTTTTTTTTGTTATACCAGAGTATTTGACGGATATGTGTTCGTTGTGTGCAGATGCGGGACTAGTGCGACCCGCTGATTATGTGAGGAATAGGCATCGTCCTCTGCCAGGGGCCGCACCCGCCACCACAGGGGTACCAGCAGTAGCAAGAGATATTCCAGCCAGGGAGGCTGAGAGGGTATTGAGACGAGTCAAGAAAAACTTTACTGCGCTCACTTGCATGGTCCTGATGGCAGAGATTGAGGACCTGCCACCCTCTATGCAGCCTCATGTAGTGGGGGCACCACAGACGTGGGTTCGATTGTTTTGGCATTTAGCCAATGCTGTGGATCAATATAACAGGGCCCACAGGCCTTGACTTTAGCTAGACATTTTTACGTGCCACGAGCACTACTTGTATATATTTTTTGAGGGCATAAGCCCTGTGACTCGTTATTGATCCTATTTTTGAGGTGCTTACATCCATCTATGTACTCTGGTTACTTTATGATATTATATATGGTTTTTTGTCTTTTGTGTCTTATGAATCATGTGTGTAAAAAATGTATTTACATATTTATGTGAATGTTCTTTCATATATCTGAAATATGCCAATCTAAAATTTGATTAGCTAGAGTATCTGTAACTTGGTTTAATCTCCTAGGAACATCAAAATATGTAATATAATCAAAGTTTCGTTCTAAGAGACGTACCCTAAGGAATCGTCGGTGTAAAGTTGGATCATGAACCCTGTATACTCTGTTTAACTGAGACACAACCAGTTGAGCATTGAAATAGACCCAGAGATGAGAGATACCCAATGATAAAGCATCACGAAGAAGATCAATAACTGCACTATACTCAGTGACATTATTAGTGGTTTCACCTAAGCATATACCTTCGGAAGATAATAACTGGCCTTGAGGTGTAAAGATTACCCAAGCTGTGGAGGCAAGCCTCTGAGTGTGCCGACTAGCACCATCTACATACCCAATGAACACCTCGGAATCACTTGAAATCTACCACACTGATGAAAGATAACATCAACGACATGTCCATAACACTAAAAGAAACTAAAAAGTAATAGTACAAAGACTATACATATGTTACAAAAAGTTACCCACAGTGACCTACCTATGAGTAATACTTCTTGAGGTAGAGCCCATTTCTAGGCTCCGCCAAATAATTCACTTCAAAGTCAACTAGACAATAAGCACCCTTTTTTAAAACCTCTTTTATGATGAAAGGTTCGAACCAAATGGGTTTGAATTTTCCTACCCCCAGGGGGTCCTTATCTTGGTCATAGACTAGGACAAGGTTGCCTTTAGAGAAAATCCAAGGATGAACGGACCTATCATACTGACACTTGAACTTATGTTTGTGATCCTCGTTGGCCAGGGCTTCATCACGACGCTACTCATTGAGCTACTCAAGGTATACTAACCGTTCTTCAAGTGGATAAGTGTCTGGCAATAACTGTACTGCCAACTTTAGAGAAGGGATCTGACATTCGATAGGCAAGACTGCTTCCAGCCTGTAAATGAGTTGGAAAGGTGAGAAACTGGTTCTAGTCTTAACAGATGTTTAGTAAACCCATARTGCCGAGTATAACATCAAATGCCAATTTGACTTGGATGAGTTGATCATTCGCTGTAGAATGGTTTTAAGAGTTTTTTTCGCAGCTTCCACTTGACCATTTGCTTGGGGGTAGTAGAGTGATGAATGTTCTTTCCATAACCCAAGATTTGATGTTAATTSGRTCATCATCTAGTTCTGAAAGTGACTGCCATGGTCAGTGACAATCTCTCTTGGGACGTTGAACCTTGCTATTATCTGGTTGAATAAAAATAGAGTTGCAGTCTCTCCATCATCTTTAAACGTTGGCATAGCCTCAACCCACTTCATGAAGTAGTCTACAACTATGATAATATAGCGGTGCCCCCTTGCTGATGGAGGGTTGCATGTAGTGTAATCAATCCCCCATTTGGTGAAGGGACCAACTTTGATGATAGGAAACATGGGAGCGGGATGTGCCCTAATCTTTCGGGAGACGATTTGGCATGGATGGCACTTCTTGACCAATTCGATACAATCTTTGATAAGTGTCGACTAGAAGTAACCTGCTCGTAGAATATTTTGGGTTGTTTCCAACCCAGACAAATGAATGCCACAAGMTCTGGTATGGAAATTGTTAAGCATGATAACTACTTCTTCATGAGTGAGACATCCGCGTAGGATGCAGTCTACACCTCTCCGATACAATGTATCATCGAGTATGAGATCATTMTTAGCCTGATGGCATATGCGTCGACACTCATCATGAGAAGCAGTGGCGGGGCACTTCAAATTCTGGAGATAGATAAGCATATCTCCGTACCAGGGATCCAAAGAAGTGATCAAAAGAATATCTCCTCTAATAAGCGACTCTTCGGGCACAAGATCACCTGACTCAACCGAAAGTTCCGAAATAAGTTCTGCAAAGACCAATGACTTTTTGGACTTCGTTGAAACGAAATCTAAGTCAAACTCTTGGAGGATGACTATCCATCTACTGATTTTTCCGCCTATTACCAGTCATGTCAACATGTACTAAAATGGATTTATGACAGCAATGACGGTGGTCTTGCGAATCAGAACATAATGACGGAACCGTTGAATAGCATGGATTTCTGCCAACGCAAGTTTTTTGATATGAGAATAATTGAGTTTCGGTCCTACTAGGCCTTGGATCAGGTAATAGATGACATATTTAGCAAACAAATCATCTTCTTGAACTAAGACCATGCCAATGGTTGACTCTGCTGCAACCAGATATAATAAGAAATCTTTTTTATAGTTAGGTGGCCAGAGCAGAGGGTTAGTTGTGAGTGCATGTTTCAATGCGGTGAAACAACATTGAGTGACATCATCCCAACAAAAGAGAGCTTTTTTTTAATTAAGCGCATAAATCCCTTGCTGATCTC
>JASDQU010104495.1:159582-171118 GCA_032191745.1 Picea mariana
CTGTGTCTTCTTCAACTTACATCATACTCTATTTCATCTTCAAAATCTGTTACTCATTTCATGTCATTGATGGGGGATACATCAAGGCCTTCCTGTGATGATTTTTGTTCCGTCGACTTCATCTCATTATCCGGAATCAATACTTAGAAATTATTTGGTACCTTGGAGCTTGCATGCCTCAATGGCAAGTTTCCTCACTTTCGATAGTGGGTTTACATCATTGACCCCTGATCGAAAGATTCTGTCGGATGTTTGACTTCAACTCATTCATTCACACTCGATGGATTGTACTAGAGTACCTTGGGAGTCATTGACATTAATGGTGATTTCCCTCGCACTTGTTAATGGTTTTATCAATGATCGGTAATCAAGTGGTTTCTACCATGTTCGAATTCGACACATGTAATCACATGGTTAGATTCGTAATTTTGGGCGACGAGATTGAAGACCCTGGATATTATTTTTTGGTCTAGGTTGAGATGGAGTATGTATAATTTGTGACACGGATCCGTTTTGTATGTCTCGTGGCTATGTCATCTTAATTTGGAATTCATTGCATAGATCCATAGTGTATTCCTAGTGGCTATGCTATATTTTGATGGCATGGATCCACAGTGTATGATTGGTGGCCATGACCTATGTCTACAATGTAATCCGTCTATGATCTGAGTATGGGAATGCCTACCTCAGAATTAATATATATGATATTCTGCAGATGCTTGGTATCTATGATCTGAGCACCGGAGCGAAGCGAGAGCAACAGAGACCATAGGAAGCGATACAAAGGTATGTTACTTGGTCCTCCCTATTAGCTAATTCAATGGTCAAAACTTAGGGAAAGAGTCATGTACTGTCCTGTTTTGTTCTAGATCCAGGTGGATCTAGGGAGATCTGTTAGTGTCTGCACCTACCGATTAGTTCGATAACACTTTTTTTGGATGGTTGATGTCGATCCTTCTTCATGCTTGACCACTTGTTGACAACTCTCCTCCCAAGGTTGACCTGCATACAAAACAAGCAACAAACTACACATGCATTTTACTTATAGACTAATGGGTTAGAGATTCAAACATATATTTACTGAACTATGAAGAACTCATATAGTGGGATGGGAAAATAATTTCTTTATTATTGACTTTAATGAATCAACTTACAATGTTGAGACTGGCCACTGCTCCGTGAATCCTAATCCTGGGATCCTCTTCAAATGTCCTCCAACTTCTTTGCTTTGTATCTCTTCTTGCACAAGGATGGCTAAAGGGTTGGGACAATCGGAATGTGCAATTGGGCAGAGTTTCTTTTCTCCTTTTCTCCTCCTCCAAATAGGACCCCTAACCCTTCTTTTATAGGCTAGAAGAAGCTAGGTATTTGGATGAACCCTCGGCCATGCATGGCCGAGAGTTTCATTTAACTCACCCAAAGTTGTGTGTTTCGTCAGCAACTTTCCTTTTTTCATGCTTTTGTCAGTCCACGCAGGCTGTTTTAGGTCAGCTAGTGTGTAGATGCATCCAGTAATGGAGTAAGGCGCATGGGCCTTTATAAAAGAGGTTTTTTAAAGATTTGTTCAACAGTGCTTTGGCAAAGAAGGGATATGAGATGGCCTGATGCCAGGTAAGCATGTATGGTGCAAATTAGGGTTATAACACTCCTCTTCACAGTCTCTCCTTCAGGATGTTCAACGATCCTTGGGGTTTTCCTTTGAGTCCAAGATTTCCTCTGGTGTCCCCTCCCGGCACATCTCTTCCTAAATTCCACAGAATTCATAAGTGCACTCTATGCACTGGCTTATAACACCCACAATGTTCTATCATGCAACCTCTTGCATGAAGCCATAAAGAACCAGACCTGGAATCAAAGAACTCAACATACAACAATTTCTGTCTGTAACCTGCAAATGCGTACAAACATACATCTACAACATATCATAAGCACATAAAAACATTCATTCAATTACCCAGAATAACATGCAAGAAAAACTACTTTCTGTTTGTATTAATAAAAATGCCTCTTTACAAATGTTCTCAAGCTCTGACTGCAATAGAGTCATGAGTTCTTCTCTTCTCCCTATTTTCTCTATTCTTCCCCTTCTTCTTTTTTTTTTAAAAAAAAAAAACAAAAAAAAGGTCTCTTTACAAAAGGGGGCTCCTCGAGTGCTTCCCTCCATCCTCACCAACTCTCATTAATTACAATGAATTACATTGAATGGGCCATCTAATCTGAATTGGATCTAGATCCCCATAAACCTCTCAGCCATTAAGGCAATACCAACTACAACATGCTCAAAGGCATGGCTCAGGCTCTACCAGGCTTACAAACATTTAATACATTAAATTCAAATTTGAAATTTGAAAGTGAGAGAGTTGTGCCTCTCCCCTCCATTGAACATGTTTTGGGTGTGTTGATTGGCTGGCACTTGATGACGTTGGAGCGATGCCCCTGCATCATACTCCTCAGCTGCAAAAATCATGAACTCCTGATCATGAGCTTCCCAACACCGCTATTGAGATCCACCTAGATCCCAAACAGTTCTCTAGAATTGTCCATCTTCTCCACTGCTTCAGTGCTATTGTTGCATCTATTGCCCTACTGCTATGGGAGGTTCTCCTCTGCTCAGCTCCTCCTCACTAGTAGTTTCAGTTGTTGACCTCGACATCAACCCCCTAATCTTTTCAATCCCCTCATCCAGCTACTCCCATGGCTGGATTTCCTTTTGCAGCATGCTTCGCTGCACTTCTTCCCTGCAAATGGGTAGATCATCCCGATCCCCCAGACTATCTTCTTCCTCTGTGGCCTCAACTTTCCACCCTGCTGCAAAATTTAGCTCTGCAGTCTTATCTTCTTGACTGATCTGTTGTTCAATCATATACTATGATAGACTTGCTTCTATCATTTTTCCTTGTGCTGGTTGAATTCCATCTTCCTCCAACTGCTCCTCAGACTGGAATTCTCCTTCATCTTCTACTGCATGCCTCGACNCCTCCTCACTAGTAGTTTCGGTTGTTGACCTCGACATCAACCCCCTAATCTTTTCAATCCCCTCATCCAGCTACTCCCATGGCTGGATTTCCTTTTGCAGCATGCTTCGCTGCACTTCTTCCCTGCAAATGGGTAGATCATCTCGATCCCCCAGACTATCTTCTTCCTCTGTGGCCTCAACTTTCCACCCTGCTGCAAAATTTAGCTCTGCAGTCTTATCTTCTTGACTGATCTGTTGTTCAATCATCTACTATGATAGACTTGCTTCTATCATTTTTCCTTGTGCTGGTTGAATTCCATCTTCCTCCAACTGCTCCTCAGACTGGAATTCTCCTTCATCTTCTACTGCATGCCTCGACACCGCAGTTATCATCTATTCAGCTCCCTGGCTGAAATTTTCAAGCAATTTCTTTGAATTCTCTTCTACTAACATATGCATGACTGTTACTCATGGAATTCATCTACTGGCTCTAGATGGTTCAACCAATCCTCCATCATTTCTAACTCCTTCTCCCATGGAGTGAGCATATTATCTTCATGCTCTTCTTCTGTTTTCATCTTCAGTGTTGTAGGTGTCTTTGTTTTAGCTACCTAGCTGAAATCTTTGGGCCATTCTTTCGAATGCTCATCTTCTTCTCCTTCTGCTAGGGTATCTCTTGATGTCTGCCCCAATTCTTCTTTCATGACAGTTTTTGCTGGCTGTCCTTCTTCCTCTTTTGCACCTTCATCTTATGCATCGACCTCCACTAAGATGCTTGGTATAAATACTCTTATCCCTCCAATCATCAGAACGCTCTTCTAATATTCCTTCTCTATCATCTCCTCTCACTAATTTGAGCTCACCTCTGAGTTCATGAGACTCTCACGTGGCCTCATCTTCTCTCCCTTTCCCTCCGAGAAATATAGAGTTTCTCCTCTTTCTTTGCCCACCTGACAGTCTATGAGATCATCCAATCCCATCTCAGTGCCCTCCTGGCAATTTGAACTTTCAGCACCACCCTCCTGGAAGTATACGAGACCTTCACTTGATCTATTTCTATTGCCCACCTAGAAATTTGAAAGTCCATCTCTGCCCACTTGACAATCTATGAGATCTCTTCTCGATCTCTCCTCTTCATCATCACTGAGATTTCTCCCAGCTTCTTGTTCATAGGCATGAACCATCTCCTCTATGGCCCTGAGGCTTTTCACATACCTCATCCACCTCCTCAACATTCTTTGTTGTCTTATGGCCAACAATTTCTTTACTAGCCACTTCACCTTTCTCTTCATGGGCCATTCATATACCCAATGTGTCTTTGCATCCTATTGCATTCTCATTGCAAGCTTCTCTATTCTTGCCCTCACCTCAGTGAGTTCCAGATCCATCTCTGGATTATTCTTCTATTTGCAGTCTTCCCTGTGACCACACCCATGGCCTTCAGTAGACAGCTTCATCCTCTGTCTTCCCACCTGGAAAACTTATGGATCACTCTACGCCTGAGAGTATCCCCATATTCCTTTTGCCTGTAGGATACAAGTGGATTCAAGCTCTGATACCACTTTGTCACATATCAGATTATTTTTTTATTTTCCTTCTACCTCCTTCTGCCTACAGTATACATATAGAGAATCAGGCTTTGATACCACTTCTAGCGTAGACCCCTGACCCTCAGGCCGATATCTGCACAGGATCGATCTCCAAAATTGTGCTAAGATGGAATAGCTCAGTGGGTTCTCGCTTGAACCCAAATGATCCACAGGTCCTTCGAAAACCCCACCTGTGTGGACAAGAACAAGGTGTGAGCTTCACCTCCTCCAAGCAACCACATCGCTATGACCTCGAGCCAAGCCAAATGGGCACCTTTCGCATTTCCTGACTTCGGGTTTTTCAACGCAAAGTGCCCTGGCTCCTTGTCCTTGGAATTTCCAAAATGATAAACCTCGAAAGGGTCTAATGGCTTCTTGGCTCCTCCCTTAAACCTTCTCCATGTGATCCAATTCTATGACCTGGTGCTATTCCTCCTAATGCTTTCAGGGTTTTGCGATATCACAAGTTGGGACTCCCTGTCTCACGACTCCTTCACTCTTGAACTCCTAGTTTATGAAATGCCAAAAAAGGATTAACGGCTCTGGCTCCTCCCTTAGCCTCCATCCACATGACCACCACTCTATGACCATGTGCTTAACGTCAAAGTCCTACCAGATTTCGAGATTCGGGGAATCGTGATGCAAGCATTCCTCCTTTCCCTTTCAAATCCTCGGTCCCCGAAATTCTAAAATCTCTCTACTGAGAGATCAATGGACCAAGTCCTTCTAGAACCAATGACCACGATCTAACTGGATCAATGAATCAAAATATTTCGGTCCTTTTCTAGAAAACTTGACTGCTTTCCACGTGTCCTTCTGTGGATGGTCACGATGATTTTAGGATTTTGTCGAGTCCTCTCCTTTGCTTCTACGAGGGTTAAACCTCATTCTCCTCTTTCCAGATACGATGACTATTGGTCCTTTACGTGAGATCTGAAGGTCACGATCTGATCTTTTTTGCACCTCCTAGGGACTAAATCCCATGCATGTATCCTTGATCCAGCGGTTCTCAGGCCACTGCACTCTAGATCCGATGGCTGGCACGATTTCATGACCTCGACAATTGCAAGTATGGGGTGCTACCTTCTCTACTACTCCAAACCCCTGATTCTCAAATGTGTGGATATCCAAGGGTTTAAACCCCCAGCGCCTTCGCCTGATCCAATGGTTGTCGGGTATTGACATTAGATCTGATGGTTCATATCTATTCTCCTTGCGCTCTCTCCTCCTATGTGCTTGGATGTAGATTCAACCGTCTAGATCTTTCCTCCCAGTGTCGATCCAATGACAGTTGTGCTCCTCCTCTTGATCTTGCATCTCTTCCCTTCCCTTCGAAGAAATTCAACCCTCGAAGGTCTTGGCCTTCGATGCTTCCCTTGCAAGCTCAGTTCTTTTGGGTCTTGTCTGGGTTATAGAAATTCTTCCCCTCCTAAGCTTAGTCAACTCAGTAAACCTCGAAAGGTTTCTCGACCTTCTGCTCCTTTCTTTTGTTGCTCTATGCACAAAGGCATTGTTCCTCCTGAGCTTCAGGACTTAGAATAAGTCCACCCTCGCACACTCCTTATGCTGATGAGATTTCCTCAATATCAGATCCAAATTATTTCTTAAAAATAAATGCTTCATGCCCTCTTGGCATTCCTTTGCTCAATGCACACCTTGCAGAGCCCATAGAGCATTCAGTAACTCTAGTTGTCTTCGAACTCGACACTTCCCTTTCCTCAACACTTGAAAGAGAGTTCTTCTCGATGTGTTCTATGCACTCACCCAATGCCCTATTGGTAGAGCTCTACATAACTTGTAGTAGTTCTATCTTCCCTGAACTCGAAACAAAGTTCCTCCTGTGTACTTCTTACACTCGCTCGATGCCCTCCTGGCAGAGCTCTTTAGAACCTCAGACATTCTGTCTTCCCTCTCTATGCTCTCCTCTACAGAGTCTCTCCTTTAGGATGTTCAACGATCCTGGGGATTTTCCTTTGAGTCCAATATTTCCTCTGGTGTGCCCTCCTGGCACGTCTCTACCTAAATTCTACAGAATTCAGAAGTGCACTCTATGCACTGGCTTACCAAACTCACAATGTTCTTTCATGCAACCTCTTGCATGAAGCCACAAAGAACCAGACCTGGAATCAAAGAACCCAACAGACAACAATTTCTTTCTGTAACCTTCAAATGTGTACAAACATACATCTACAACATATCATAAGCAAATAAAGACATTCATTCAATTACTCAGAATAACATGCAGGAAAAATTGCTATCTATTTGTATTAATAAAAATGCCTCTTTACAAATGTGCTCAAGCTCTGACTGTAATAGAGTCATGGCTTCTTCTCTTCTCCCTATTTTCTCTATTCTTACCCCTTTTGTTTTAAAAAACAAAAACAAAAAGAAGATCTCTTTACAAAACGGGGCTCCTCGAGTTCTTCCCTCCATCCTCACCAACTCTCATTAATTACAATGAATTACATTGAATGGGCCATCTAATCCGAATTGGATCTAGATCCCCATAAACCTATCAGCCATTAAGGCGACACCAACTACAGCATGCTTTAAGGCATGGCTTTGGATCTACCAGCCTTACAAACATTTAATACATTAAATTCAAATTTGAAATTTGAAAGTGAGAGAGTTTTGGCTCTCCCCTCCATTGAACGCGTGTTGGGTGTGTTGGTTGGTTGGCGCTTGATGATGTTGGAGTGATGCTCCTGCAACAATCATGGTACTAACCAATGTCCCTCCCTACCAAGTGTAAAATCATCAATGCTAGAAACTAATGAGGAAGCATAGGCTGTCTATTTAATAACACATAGAAGACAATGGCAACCATGAGGTCAAGGTACATATCCTCAATTCTCTCTTGCATCACTCAATTCTTGGAATAATGTGAACAATCAGCTTCAGTATGGTCAGATGAATGCCCCCCCTTCAAATCATATGTCACCTCCTTATCAGGATCCCAATGCATGGGCACCTATGCCCCAACAACAGAATCATCCTGGGAAATGGAACCCATATTGGAGAGGCCCTCAACAACATCTTACTTATCAAAACCCTCACCAACAAAATCCTATAAACAACAGTTCCAACCCCAGTATCAGTAGCAACAACTGCAGTTACCTCCTAATTCCCCAAAGAACAATCCTCCCTTATGGCCTCAGATGCCTATGCAACCTAACCCAAATCCAAATAATAAGGCCATTCAAAATATTGATACACACAATGTGCCAGTTCTGTATATTATCCCTATGCCTTGTGATGAGATAAAATAAAGATCAGGGAGAATAGTAGAGCCAATAATTGAAGATTATCCATATTCATAATCCAACAAGGAGTCGGGGGAAAAACCATCTATTGATACAAAGGAGATTGACGACCCTACCATAGAATTAACAGAACCCCCATTCCTTGAAAGATTGAAAATTATCAAAACTGTGGAATTACCATCCTTCAATCTCTTAGGAGAGTTGCAAAATTTGCATGTTAAAATTCCACTATTGCAAGCGATTAGGGATGTCCCTATTTATGCGAAGACTGTGAGAGACCTCTGTATCAAAAATCCTGGAAGGAAACCTAGGGACCCCCTCATAGTACACGTAGTGGGAGAATTGTTTGAACTTATGTTAGGCAAAACCCCACCTATTAAATATGGCGACCTAGGAAACCCTACAGTCACTGTCAAAATTGGACAGACATTTATTCCCAATGTGTTAGTTTATTTAGGGGCATAAATTACCATTATTCTAATAGAGACGACACAATTTCTACAACTCAGAATGCAAGTCTGACCTACTCCTACTATTTTAGAATTAGTTGATTGTTCTACTATCAAAACATAAGGAGTAATCGATGATCTAGTTATTTCAGTTGATTCATGGGAGTATCCTGCTGATTTTGTCATATTGCAACCTAAAACTTATCTTGGGGGCCACCCTATAATTCTAGGAAGACCATGGTTAGCTACAACTGATGCTTTCATTGGTAGTAGATCTGGTTCAATGACCATCTTTGATGGTTATGATACTAAGAAAATTACCCTTTATCTTCATGCTATGCCCAGTGTGGAACTCAAAAATTATTTATGGATGGACCTTGAGGATGAAAGCGCTTTGCTTGTGCTAACCATAGGAAAATCCCTGAGTTTCAAAGATGAGACAGAGGATGAGCTAATCATTATCTTTATTAGTGACCCCTCTATTGTTACACAAAACACATACCACCGATTGAGTAGAATATTTGACCCTACTTCCCAGGAAGGAGTGATCCCAGAGATGTTCTCTGAAACTGTTGTAAATCAAGTTAATTCAATTGTAACAACAGATACTGAAACAATTGAATTATTTCCTAAAGTCAGTTCTAAGAGCATCATTGTAGAAATCAAACCTGAAAAAATCTTGAACATCAATCCTGGTTTATCTTCTATTGAAACTAGACATTTGATGAAGTTATTGATTGAACATAAAGAGGCATTTTCCTGGGATTAAATGAATATGAAAGGAATTTCCTCTAAACTATGAACCCACCATATATACATTAAGGAATAATGTTGACCCATTTTTCAACCCCAAAGGAGAATGAACCCTAATATTAAAGAGATTGTTAAGGAAGAACTCCATAATCTTCTTAATGCATGATTCATCTACCCTATATCAGATAGCGAGTGGGTTTCACCCTTAGTTATTGTGCCTAAAAATAATGGTAAATGGAGAGTATGTTTGGACTATAGAGCCATGAATAAGGCCAGGAAGAAGGATCATTTCCCTCTGCCATTTATTGATCAGGTTCTAGACAACCTATCTGGGAAAGCATTTTTCTCTTTCTTATATGGATTTAGTGGCAATAACCATATAACAATTGCTCCACAAGACCAAGACAAGAACACCTTTACCAGCTCTTGGGGTACATTTTCCTACAAGGTTCCCCCATTTGKCTTGTGTAATGCACCACTCACTTTCCAAAGAGTTGTAATTGGTATTTTCTCTGGTATGGTGAATGACTGTATGGAAATATTCATGGATGACTTTACACCTTATGGTACTGATTTCAATGAATCTTTAGATAATTTGGAAAAAKTACTCAAAATATGTATACAGTCTCATCTTTCTCTAAGTACATAAAAGTGTCATATGATGATGATTTAAGGTATGGTGCTGGGACACTTCATTTMTTATGCAGGAATTCAGGTAGACCRAGCCAAAATCTAGGTAATTTTGGACATTCCAACTCCATCAACTTAGAAAGAGGTAAGAATCTTTGTAGGGCATGCTGGATATTACAAGAGATTCATTAAAAAAAAATCCAAGCTTGCCTCTCCCTTATTTTTTCTATTAACAAAATATGTTCACTTTAGTTGGACTAACAATTGCGAATTTTCTTTTACAGATATGAAACATAAATTGTCCACAACTCCCATTTTGAGAGGGCCCAATTGGGCTCTGCCATTTCACATTTCTTCAAATTCCTTAGATACTACAATTGGTGTAGTGCTAGGGCCACAAGAGGAAAAATATCCCTATTCTATCTACTATATCAACAAGAACATGGCTCCTGCTAAGTTAAAATATACAGTTATAGAAAAATAATTTTTGGTAGTAGTTTATGCTATCAATAAATTCAGGCATTCTCTCACTGGTTATTCTAATTTTATTCATACCGATCATTCAAAAATTAAATATTTGATGAATAAACCTATTACTAATGCCCGAGTAACAATATGGTTGTGATCACTACAAGAATTTGACATCACTATAGTAGATAGACCAGGAAAAGAAAATGTGATTTCTGATTTTCTCTCAAGATTGAATATAAATGATGATAATTCACCTGTAGAAGATTCCTTTCCAGATGGACAATTCTTTTCAGTATCTTCTCACTCACCTTGGTATGTAGACATTTCTAATTATTTGTTTGCAGGTAAGGTACCTTGACATCTATCTCCTCGAGAAAGAAGGAATATTATTTAGAAGAGTGCTTGGTATAGTTGGATAGGGGGATATCTTTTCTACACAGGCCTAGATCAACAAATCATGAGATGTTTGAGAGACGATGAAGTTTATGATATTCTTAAAGCTTTCCATGATGGACTTTGTGGGGGTCATTTTGCTGATAAAAGGACCAGGCATAAAATTTTGAGGATGGGCTATTTTTGGCCCACAATATTTCAAGATGCAAGGAAGTATGTCCAAGACTGTGACAATTGCCAACAAATGGGTCAGCCTAATCATAGGGTTGAGATGCCTCTCCAGCCTCAAGTGGTGTTAGAGCCTTTTGAGAGATCGGCCATATAATTTATAGAGCCCATTAACCCACCTTCTAATTAGAAAGTATATATATTGGTCTACACAGATTACATGACCAAGTGGGTAGAGGTAAAATCACTCATTAGGGCCTCAGAAGAAGTTGTCTTAGAATTTTTGTTTGAAGATATATTTGTTAGGTTTGGAGTTTCCAGAGAGTTAGTAGCTAATGGGGGACCACCTTTCACATCACATAAGTTTGAATCCCTACTCAGTAAATATCATGTTTTGCATAGAACACCTTCTCCATAACATCCCCAAGGTAATGGGCACGTGGAAAGTACAAACAAACTCATAGAAGATATTCTTACTAAGACAATGAGGGAACATCGTAGGGATTGGTCTAACATATTGCATGAATCTCTATGGGATTATCGAACCACTAGGAGGAACACAACTGGTTTTTCTCCTTATGAACTAGTATATGGGAAGAGCCCTATTTTTCCCATTGAGTTCGAGATCAAGACACTAAGTGTTGTAGGAAAATATACCTGCGGACAAGTAGATCGACCTCTAGGGCTGGACCTTAACCCTAGACAGAAAAGTGCTTAACATGGATATTGAATTTCTCTCAAATCTATCTAAGCCTAATGCATGAGAAGGAAGGATGTTAGAAGTACCTTTTAACCGACGTTTGTCCCTGCACGCTCCGAGTCGCGCTCCAATCCTTTGCTCCTCGCTGAGGTCTGTGGAAAAAA
>JASDQU010104495.1:171315-186467 GCA_032191745.1 Picea mariana
CTTCTAATCAATGGTTAAGACCAAAAGTAATGTAAAGTGTTATGCAAGACAGATTAAGCATATAATAATGAGAAAGGACGTTGTATACCTTGGAATGATCAGGTGAGGTGATAATGTGAGTCTAAATACTAGTGATGAAGGGTATAATAATGACAAAAGGTATAGGCAAAAAGTTGCATAGCGTGGTCCTAACAATATTGTGTTCATAAGGGTTTGTTTTCCATCATATATTTATTAATTGAATAATTAATATGTTTTCTTAATATTGAAGGAATTAATAAGAAAAAATAGGCAATAATGATTCACCTCCCCCTCTTAGTATTGTTGGATATTCCATCAGAGAAAACTAGCAAGTACAACTAATCTCAACAGAACCTCGCAGGGAGGATCCCAGAGTCCTTATCATCACTAGAGGAGGCATTGTTACAGGAGAAGACAAGGTGACTCCAGGGAATACTATAGAAGAATCAAGGGTCATAAGAGTTGTAGAGAAGACGCAAGTGTTTGATAACATTTGAAGAAGCAAAAAGAGAATTTGGAAGAGATCAGGCTTCTTCATCGAAGACACAGCCAGAAGTGAGAGAATATGGAATGCCTCTAGAATTATATCACTCAGCCACACTTGGAGATGGAAAAGAGGTAAGCAATATTGTCATTTCCTTATATACGTTCATTGATTTGATTAAAGATGAAAGAGTTCTGCAAGATCTACATAATTTTCTTAGACAGTATGAGATAGGCATGATAGATCCTCTATTGAATAGGGAAATACATCAAGTATATAGAAAGAGAAGGAAGAACAAGTAATTACACCTTAATTTTCATACATGAAGGGCATTAAAATCCCCATGGGAGAAATGAAGATCCCCTTGAAACTAGATGCAAGGTCAGTCAAGAAGAGACCCTACAGACTGAATCCCAAATATAAGAATAAAGTCAATATTGAATTAGAAAGAATTCTAGAAGCAAGAATCATAGAACTTGTTGAAGAATCATAATGGATTATCCCTATGGTGGTATAGGATAAGAATATAGGATAAATAAGAATCTATGTAGATTTAAGGAAGTTGAATGATGCATGCTTACATGATCCATTCCCTAAACCGTTTACTGATGAAGTGCTAGATAATGTGGGAGGATAGGAAGTTTACTCCTTCAGAGATGGATTTTGAGGTTATCACCAAATCAGGATTGCTAAGGAAGATCACAATAAGACAACATTCGCAATAGAATGGGGTTATTTTCAGTACACAGTGATGCCTTTCGGATTGAATAATGAACTAGCCATCTTCTCCAGGGTGGTGGTTGAAGCATTCAAGGAATTTTTACATAAATGTTATTGTTTTTAGCTTATTGAAAGACCATATTGAATGTTTGAGATTGATGTTAGATAAATGTAGGCAATGTCAGATTTCCATAAATTTAAAAAAATGTATTTTATTTTGACTCTTTGGAGTGTTGCTAGGCCACATTTCCTGTAAGAAGGGACTGCTGGTAGATCCTTCCAAGATTGCCATTATTGTTGATCTACCTCCTCCTACTTCAGTTAGACAGCTATGCACTGCACTGAGACATACTAGATACTACAAAAAGTTCATCAAAGGATATGAACAGATAACAACACCCATGAAAAATATTTTAAAGAAAGATTGTCAATTTTTATGGTCAGATGAATGTTAGCAAAGCTTCGACACACTAAAGTAGAAAATGGTCATTGTGCCAATCTTGGTTTTCCTAGAATGGAGTAAGGAATTCCACGTGCATGTCAATGCTTCATCTATTGCATTAGGAGCAGTGTTAGCACAACCAAGAGCAGGAGATATTGACCATCCGTTAGCCTTTTCTAGTAGGAAGCTCTCTACAACTGAGATAAATTACACTACTGCTGAAAGAGAAGGTTTATCCATGGTGTACGTGTTGTAGAAGTTTTGACACTACTTGTTGGGAGGACATTTTAATATGTTTACTTATCACTCTACATTGAAATACCTAGTCAACAAACCATTCTTGGGGGGAAGACTATGCATATGGCTATTGTTATTCGAGGAATATGATTTTGAGATTGTGGTCAATCCAAGAGGAATGAACAAGGGACCTGACCACTTGTCTAGGTTAGAACATGAAGAGGAACCTACCAGTCTAGAGGATACACTACTAGACACGCAATTACTGGCTATCAGAAAGGTTGATCATCACTTCGCTGAGATAGTCCAGTTCCTGTCAAGAAGAACGACACCTCGTGAATATACAACCATTTAGAAGAAACAGTTGGTAGTTTGCACTACAGATTTTTCACTTATCGTTGGACAGCTATATAACATGGGAATTGATGATATCTTGAGGAGATGTGTTATGGAGGTAGAAATACCACTGGTTTTTGCAGAGGCACATGAAGGCATCAAAGGATGACATTATGCAGGAAAAAATACAACACAGAAGGTTCTTAGAGCTAGCCTACAGTGGCCCACTTTACACAAGGATGCTAAGGAATACTATAGAGCCTGTGATGTATGCCAAAGAGTTGGGAAACCTTCTAGAAGTGATGAGATTCCTTTAGCACCACAACTAACATTACAGGCATTTGAGAAATGGACAATTGATTTTGTGGGACCTATCAACCCACCATGAAATCACATAGAAGAGAGATACATTATCATTACAATGGAGTATTTGAAAAGATGGGTAGAGGAAAGATAAATTAGGGGATGTAGTGTAGCTACAACTGCATAGTTCACATTTGAGGACATCATAACAAGGTTTGGATGCCCAAAGATCCTTATGAGGGATCAAGGTACTCATTTTATTAATAAGACTATTGAGGCCCTGATTCAAGAATTTGAAGTTCATCATCAGAAGAGAACACCTTACCACCCACAAGCGAATGGTACAGTGGAATCTTTTAATAAGATCTTGGAGACAACAGTAATGAAGATTTGCAGTATAAACAGGGATGATCGGGATTTGAGAGTACCATCAGTGTTATGGTTTTACATAAACACTTGCAAGAAGCTGACAATGCAGACTCCCTTTAAATTGGTTTATGGGTTAGAAGTAGTAGTACCTATGGAATATTTAGTTCATAGCTTAAGAATTGTAGCATTTATAGCTATGGAAGACACAGGCACTGTACAAGACTAGCTCTCGCAGTTGGTAGAACTAGAAGAAGACAGTTTTATTTCATAATTTCATCAGTAGGTACAGAAGGAACGAGAAAATGCTTACCATGACAGACACATCAAGAGGAAAGAATTCAAGAAAGTATAGTCCTCTTTGATATAACTTACATTAGGTTGTGGGACACTTTCTATGTAAGGTGAAATCCTTCCCTCTTTAAGGATTATAATGTTTTTACCATTCCGAGGAACTGTTAGGCCTTGGTTATGGATTAAGGAAGAAATTGAAGAAAAAGGAAGAAAAAAGACAAAGAACAAACTACGCAGAAAGCACATTGACTGAGAATGGGTCGAAGTGGCCAAAAGAGCAGAAATGGAGTGAAGTAAGAGAAAACAAGCTGTCGAACGATAATATCGAGGAAGACAGATCAACAGGGAATATAGATCATGGAAAACTAAGAAAGCAGAAAAATACACCAATGGATGCTATGGAGCACCTCGCGGGAAGGAAGGAAAGACAACTGGTGAAGCCCAAAAATTGTGGGTCAAGTTGACCTAAGGTTTTAGACACCTAGGTTTTTGGAATTTAGGGTTTTGGAACCTATACTTCGATCTAAGGTTCTCTGAGAGTCATTGTAATATATAAATAAGAACCTAGATGAGAAAAGGGGGTTGGTCGTTCATTGTCTGATCTAGGTTGTTGTTTGTCATTGTGGGTAAGAGAGTGATTTTTTTTGTGGCACTGGAGAAGTATTGAGTGTAAGATTGTTTTGAATTGTAAGATCTTCAGCTGGGTGAGCAGGGAGGGAAGAGAATGAGAGAAAAATCTGCAAGCTAAGTGCGTAGATAGAATTGTATGTTTCCATATTAATATATCAAGAAGCACAGTTATGTGGACGTAACCCCGGGGAGGGGGTGAACCATGTATATCTTGTTGTTTTTTGTGGTTGATGTTGTATTCTTTGTTGTCTGTCATACTATTATTGTGTTAGATCCATGATATAACTGTGCAAAGTAGGTTTAAACTGGTAAAGAATAACTATATCTATGTTTGTTGTTTTATTGGATTCACTTGCATTTCCTCTAGTTGTAGACACATGTGTCCTGCAACCCCCTATTGCTACTTCAGGTGAGACTGCATCTTCTTCGCAGGTGTTTCTGAAAGGGCCAATAGTTAGGGCTTGTTGGTGCGTTGTTAGAGTTGAACCCTAGGTCTGCCCCTATGCCAACAGGAATGGATAAGTGTGTCCTGTCGAGTGAGAGGTATACACCCGTCAAATATTGCCAATCTCTTCCCAATATGATTTAGTAATTACTTACTGGCATATCAATTACTTGAATGTTAAGGGTTGTCCTTATTTCAAGGTGTGCGCACAAAACTAAGGTCGCATCTTTAATATCACCTATGGTTTTTTTGGTAGACTATTATAAGGGAGCACGCTATTGGTGTTTTCATTTGCACAAGACAAGCCTAGCTCTTCCATAATAATTTTTGACATCACACTTGGGTCTGAACCGCCATCAATGAGGCACCAATGGGTGATCTTATCCATAATCTTTACAGAAATATAAAAAGGGGGATTTTTTACAAGGTATCTAAAGTTATGTAAACCTACTTTATTTACAGATGAATCCTCTCCATTTACCTCTTCATAGAGGTCGGATACAATGGAAGATTTTCCTTCCTTGAATTTTTTTAGATGCCTTCGTTGTTCAGGGATGACAACCATGTCTAGAAGGGTTGCATATAATTTGATGTTGGCCAACTGATTCAAAATATTGTATTTGGAAGAGGGGAGAGGGGAAGTATGTCCTTGACTGTCAGGAACCTTAGGAACATAAATAGTAGGAGATGGTGAGGATGATATTGGGCTATAAGAATTTCGGGGAGGATCATATTTTCCTTTGGGAGCATAGGATTTGTTCCTTGTATTGATGATCATGACATCTTCTGGTCCTACAAAACCTAGGACAATGATGGTAGTTTCTAGTCTTTTACCAATGATCTTATCCTTGTCCCTCTTCCTTACCCCACATGTGGCTTCCTTGTGGTGTTCCTCGAAAAATTTACACTAACTTTGAGGCATGATAGATTTAGGATAAAAATTATTTTCAATTGGATTTCTAAAGGGGGGTGTAGAAGAGGATAAATCTCCAGAGGCGAGAGGGGAGACATTTCTCTTTCGCTCATACGCTATCATACGATTACTCATATCTTTTACTAGTTGTAAGGTGGCAGACATGTCTGTTTGTTTAACTGATTCTCCCTGAGGAAGACTTGTTCTTTCAAGTTGTTCTTCATACTCTAAACAAGTATGCAAAGCATAACGGAGGTTATCAATGGATTTTTCCTCAATCCTATGAGAATAGGGGGAAGGTAATGTATTGTAGTAATGCATGAAAGCAGCTTGGTTCTGAGGTTGAATGAGTTCAGGGATTTGACTGTATAAATTAGTGAAACACAAGTTAAAGGACTTTATGGTCTCACCATTATTATATGCGATGTTATTGTTCTCCCGTAACTTCTCAGCTGGGATTTTAGATTTCCCATAGGTGGACTTGAACTAATAAACTAACTCCTCCCAAGTAGAAAAAATATTAGGAGGAAGGTCAAAGAAATTGGTCACAATCTTTCCTTCCAAGGAATTGATGAATAAGTGCATGCAAGTATCATTGTCATTGCCTCCTATGTTGTGACAAGCATTAGAAAATGACACCATGTGTTCATTTGTAGTGACAGTGTTATTCCCTGAAAACCTAGGGAGATGCTCTTTGAATTTAGGAAGTGGACTAGTATCAAGTGCTAGGTTTAAAGGAGAGGAAACATGCCATGGTGTGGTTGTGTCGTATTCTTCAAAATGAAAAATCTCATACTTTTTAATGACTTTGGTGGGATTTGTGGTAGATTAGATAGGGATCTGGTGGCTATATAAGCTACCAATCACTAATGAAGATGAAGACTGAAAGGAGGAAGAAATTCCAGTGCCACCAAAGCCACCACTAGATGACATCTTGGGAATAATAGATGAGGGACAGAAAGACAAATTGGATGAATCACACAAGGTTCTCCTTAGAGCACTTTGTTGGGTAGATAGCACAATGTTCCTTCTTCCTATTTTAGAAATAAAATTAATTTCAGGTGATAAGCCTCTTCTTCTCCTAGAAAAACGAGAGTCTAAGGACATGAAAGGAAGGCCAAAAATGAAGGAACAAGAAGGTTATTGCTGATTTCTAGGTTATCTATGTCTAGCTTCCCAATGTTCTTGGGCACTAATATCTCTTTCAATTGCTTCCCATGAATGATTAATCTTAGCCCGAGTATTGGAAGTGTCTAAAATGGTGTTAGACAAATTCAAAGGAATGTTGGTATGATCTTGAAGATCGGCATCAATATTGCGCTGCCTTGCAACAGGTACAATCATTAAGAAATAAAACATTCAAAGAATCAATATCATAAAAATAGATGTATTTGATGCTAATCAAGCATAAAAATTAACCAGAGAGATATTGAAGATCTCCCCAGTATGGTCACCAAATAAATGTTGAGGAAAATATATGAAATGATCTTACTCAAGCATTTCCAGATCTTTCTTGGATAAAGAAAGATATTCGGGAATATCACCCTATGTTTATAGCCATTAAAAATGTTATCCTAATTCACAAGTATTATTTAAAAGTGCTTAGGCTATTTTTTTCAAAATAAAAGCTTGTTGAAAAATTCATTATTTATGTGATTTTTTGAAAATAACAGATGTTGAAATAAATACAGAGATAGAAGTAAAGACACCAAGTCAATAATCAGAACAAATGAGACAAAGAAATCCTTTATTTCATTCCAATTCATCAAAGAACCGTTCTCTTTACAAAATTTCCCGAGGAGGTTTTGGACCAAAGTCAAACTTATACGTCCCCGATGAAACATACAAAAGGACTTCTGACAGAAAGTAAAAAACTGAACTTTAAAATATGGATCAACTTTCCACAGATTGTTCCCCACTCGACTTTGCACAATAGCCTTTGTCAGTCATGAAATCTAATTCACAAACATACACATATACACAGACTATCAAAGATAGATCAACACCTCTAAAAAACACGTGTCTGAATGATGTAATTGAACCTTGAATCGTGTTGTCTACAATAAGACCCTGCTATCATAAAAAATAATTAGGCTTTTAATGAATTAAGGATTGAATGTAAACCGAATTATCTCAACAAAAAATCAAAGAGAAAACCTTATTATCCTTCTCCTTTTATTCTCCACTTGTTCCTCCCTTTCCTTTTTCCTTTAAACAAATTAGAATCGGTTGAAGTAGTTGAACTACTTCCTTAGTTAATTTAAGTAAAACACAACCAACTTTTTAGTTAATGGGGGAAATTAATGAAGTCATAACAAGGGTTTTAAATAAACAATAACTAGTAGGTGGGACCCCTTGTGATTCCCTTTAGTTATCTAACAATGATAACACTATTAGTTAAGAAAACAAAGCATCCCTCCTTGTGACTCCCATCATCATTTTCATATTTTGATAATTTATGTCAATGATAATTCAAATTATTTCCAAAAATATATTAACCATATAACCAAAAAATAGTGTGTTGTCCAAAATTTTAGATGTCAATTGTTCTCAACAATAAATAAATAAAAAATTAAAATCCATATTTCCCACTTCGGGAGGCAATCTTTGTTAGAGTTTAAGCTATTATTAGGTTTCTTTTCAATTCACTAGATAACCATAGAATACATAGGATCATTGAGAAATACACAACCATAAGAGACACATCATTTATCCTGGGAAACCCTCATGGGGGAGAAAATCCAGCAAAAACTTCCTTAATATAGATAGCCAATACAATGCCAAGAGAATAAACCAAACAATACAGAAAGTCCTCTCCCAAGTATGCACCTCTCTCTCTCTTCCTTCTTCTCCAACTATAGATCCAAACTTGCGCTCTCATGAACAAGTGAGTGAGTAAACAAATGAGGCACTGGACTCTCTTATTTATACAATTTGGCAGGTGTTGAACTGAGGTTTCGTTTCACTAGCAGGGCCGACCTCTCATTTTGGGTGGTTATAACCACTTTAATATATTCTGGGGGGTGATTTTTCATATAGCATGTTACAATTAGGGTTTGACCAATTCACAAAAGGGGATTTGATAATTTACAGTGCTCAACATGATCAATCCACAAAAGGGGATTGATCTAATGAATAATACATCAATCATAAAATATAATACTCCTTGCAGTTACAATATTTCAACACTCCCCCTTAACAACAATGGTATTCTACAACAACATCAAGCGAGAGAGAGGGAAACATCATCAACAACATCTTGAAACACTGACTGGAATATCTATAAATCATCAGAAGTTTTTCTCATCGTCAATATCATCATTCACAGCAGGGAGATGGAATGGCATCATCATCCTCATCAACATGAGGCTAAGGTAACATCATCATCATCTTCAGTATGAGGCTAAAGTAACATCATCATCTTTGGCATGAAATATGAAATAACATCATCATCATCGTAATCATCTTCAGCAAGGAGCTGGAGTGGCATCATCATCATCAAATTCAACAAGAAGCTGAAGTGGAATCATCATCAACAACTTCAACAACATGGATTAGTATAACACTAATACATCATCATCAAAAATAACAACACAAGGCTGATACAACATAAAAAAAAACAATATCACAGCACAAAAGCTGGAGCATCATCAACCTCAACACTACGCTGCGAGTCTTCAACATAAGGTTGGCATCATAGCACAAAGTTGGCTACACAATATCATCAGCACAAAGATGGAAGCATAGCACAAGGCTGGCACATCATCACAACATGAGGCTGGCAAATCATCATAGCATGAGGCTAGGATGTCATCAACACAAGGCTGGCATCACAACACTTAAGTTGGCACATCATCACAACAATTAAGCTGCACATCATCAAAGTATGAGGCTGGAACATCATCATATCACGAGGCTGGCATGTCATCAACACAAGGCTGGAATCACAACACTTAATATGGAACATCATCATAGCATGAGGCTGGCACATCATCATAGCATGAGGCTAGAACATCATCACAACACAAGGCTGGCACATCATCACATCAATTAAGTTGGCACATCATCAAAACAATTAAGTTGGCATCACAACACTAGGTTGGAACATCATCACAACAATTAAGTTGCACATCATCAAAGTATGAGGCTGGAACATCATCATATCACGAGGCTGGCATGTCATCAACACAAGGCTGGAATCACAACACTTAATATCGAACATCATCATAGCATGAGGCTGGCACATCATCACAGCATGAGGCTAGCACATCATCACAGCACAAGGCTGGCACATCATCACATCAATTAAGTTGGCACATCATCAAAACAATTAAGTTGCCATCACAACACTAGGTTGGAACATCATCACAACTATTAAGTTGTCACATCATTACTACTCTCCCTTTCGAGGGAGATCCTTTTGGACTACACCAAGAGTATCTCAAAAGTGCTCAAACTTTACATGAGTTAGAAGCTTTGTCAACACATCAACAACTTGTTCATCTATGCTAACATATTAGAGTTTTATGGCTCCTCTCTGCAACATATCAAGAATGAAGATATATCAGATCTCTATGTATTTCGACTCATCATGGTGTTATAACCCTAAATTGCACCTCATAGGCATACCTGGCATCATGCCATCTAACTTTTTATCTTTACCAAGCCACTATTGAACAACCCTTCTAAAAAACCATAATTTTGAAGGTGTATGCATTCCGCCCCACTAATGCCCGCGTACACACGCTTGCTAAGCCACTACAACCCGCATACACTCACAAAATATCGTGAAATGTGGAAAATTTCATTGGATACTAGTTTCCGAGCTGTTACTAAACTGTTTGACTACCCATAGCGTGTCACCCCAACCGTTATTGTCCCTTTTGGCCTATAAAAGAAGGGGTTGGGGTCCCATTGCAAAGGGAAGCATGAGAGAAAAGGAACTCTGCCCATTTTATCAATCCCCCTTTGACCCAATTGTAAAGTCCTTATCATTTCTCTAAGAGAGAAATCAAGAGGAAGAATACGTGGAAGCAGTTGGTGCATGGTGAAGAGGAGCCCAGGACCAAGTTCGAGGAGCAATGTCGGTCTCATGTTGTAAGTGACTTTTGTTATATTAATATAAAGAAGTAATTTTTCTGTCCCGCCAAATGACGTCTTAAACTTATATGATTTGTTTACATTTCTTTCTTATGATGTCTAACCCACTAATCCATATGTAGAATGCATGCTTGTAGTTTCTTGTTTGTCTTTTTATGAATGCAGGTCATCCTTGGGAGGATATTTGCAGTCAGGAAACAACCAAGCATAGAGGGATTGATACCAGATGCATATTTTAAGGTAGGCCTACGAGATCCCTCTCTTGTCTTTTATGTAGGATTGTGGGGTAATGTTGGGATAATGATAAAAAGTAGGAGACTTTAGACAGTTATCTCTACCTACACTTTAGGCCCTTTGTGTAGTCCATAGTGGGGTTTTCCTGCTATAGCAGAATTGGTGACCATACTGGGTAAGCCTCTAGGGTCTTTATGGATATTTCTTTTTGGGTGCTTTGAATCAGTTTGTTTACTATTTTCTGGGTTTCTGTGAGCTTTTGTGTCATCAAGGGATGTTGGTCTTCCATACTAGTACTCCCTGCCTGTGTTGGACTATTGTTTTTTCATGTTTTTGAAGAGTTACAGAGGTGTATGCGCCCTACAGTGGGCCTACACATGTGCATATGTGCCCTGCCCTTGGACATCCTGCGTACATACGTTGGTTGTTGAAGTGTCAGTAGAGGGCCTGTTCAAAGAAATTTTGTAAAAAAAAAGAGGAATTCATCCTCTTCCCTGTCAGGAGTCACACTCCTTAGGGGTTTTATTGATCTAGCATTGGTCTCTGTTATAGTAGTCTGTAGCCTAGGTCTGACTTCAGTGTATATTTCTTTTGATCAAAGATTTCTTGTGTTTTCTTTAATAGGTTTTTTAGACAAGTTGGTGAGTCTTCTTTGATCTTCCTGTTTGGTGTTTTCAGTGACTCCCTGCGATCTGTGATTGGGCCATAAGCCATTTCTTGGTCTTGTCCTGTTGTCATTTTCCCCTTTTTCTTTAAAAAAAAACAAAAAGAATTCATTTTCAAATTTCTTGTTTTGAAGCATGAAACAATAAAAAGAAAATCCTTTCATTTCTTTGTTTGGTAAAGTAGTTTAGGTTAGTTTCTTTGTTTACCAAGGAAAAAGAAAGTTTTCTTAAGTTATTTACTTGAATGCTTAGGAAATTAAGTAGCTCGTAGTCAAGCTAAATGTTGTTTTGAGTTTTTCTTTTCAAAGATCTGAGAAAAGTAGTTACAAAAAGTCTGGTGAAAGAGTTTTTATTGGCAAATATTTATTTGTGAAGAAAGAAGTACTTTTGTTTCCAATATCATCTTATGCTCTTCTCTTTCGTCTCTTAAAGAACATCATTGGTTTCACTTTCGTTCCTTTTGACTTAAGACAACCACTAAAATTAACGCTTAATTAAAATTTATTAGACTCTATGTTTGAAGGGTTCATCAATTTAGTCTAGGCTAGAGCCTTGATATAGGATTGGAGAGGAAACTCTTCAAGGCTACAAAAACAAACATAAGAGTCTAAGATAGGGAGTTCTTGAAATTATAGTAACTRTGAAAGTTATCCAGGACCCTCCTCTAACACAGGGGATAAACACGAGGTTGCATGTGGAAAGGTAGCGGAGATAACCCCTCCAAAGCCAGACGAATCATAGTGGGGAATGCATATAGGGGGCTTATCTTGGGATTCCATTGATCGCATTTTCCACGGAGCTTCATGGATATCGAATCCATTTGAGGTCCTCAGTTGTCTTCTAGAAAACTTGATTTTGATATCCTTTATAGGTTTCGAGCTTGATACCCTTCTCATTGCGGTCCACCCGATTGTTGACTGTACCCGCCTGGTGACTATTTGCACGATGGAAACCTAGTTGCCTTTATCTTAGTGACTTACATAGGTGACTGCCGGGGTATACCACGGTACCTAGGAAAGACATTAGCCCATTCTTTGTTGAGTATATCCAGAGGGTGCTTCTTTCTTTGATTTTCACTTGCATCGGTAAGTTTCGCTAGTGTTGGTTGTTGTAACTATTCTTCCAACTAGCTAGTGATCTGCTTGTTTTATACCATAGGAACTTTTTCTAGTGTGTGATGGTTTTTTAAATGATTATAGAAATCCCTAGTGTGTCATTGATATTCTCACACAGTGGAGGATCAATATCTCCCTTGGTTGTGAAGGATTTTGAGCCTGCCACCGGTTGATCGCGAGCCACCCCTGCCACCGCTAAGGTGAAAACTAGACCAACAAGGGTCTTTTGAGGTGACCGGGTTACAAGAAACTGTGCCTGAGTCATCTCTGAGAGGAGAACATTTGATTCTGGAGGAACCAATCATTTCTAACCTTAGAGCACAAGCTCTTGGTGCATATAACCCTCCATCACTGATTTGTTGGTGCCCATCATTGTATAGGTTCAACCTTACGAGCATCAGGTAGTGTTACAAGTAGTGATGGAAGCAAATTCTACTACTTCTTTAGGGAATACTCATATTTCCTCTACGACTGTCACTATAGGGGGTGTTCCACCTCCTAACCAACCTTTTTCGGTCTGGAACACTATGTTATCGACTTCCTCTACCTTGGGAAATGGTCTGATTCCATCTATGGCGACAATGAGTGCTCCGTTCACCTAGAGTGTGACAGGCCCTCTATTCTCATATGGGATGCCTGGCTTTGGTACAAGAATTGTACTTTCCTAATTCACTCTACATAATTTACGTCTTGGGGCATGGAGCTCCAACACTCCTCTGCAAGGATCTATGGGGGACACTTTGGCTCCCTATAATGCTTTCCCTTACAGAGGGGGTCATATACATACTTCATCCCCTTCGCTCAATGGTGCTCACCAACACTCCGTNCAAGAATTGTACTTTCCTAATTCACTCTACAGAATTTACGTCTTGGGGCATGGAGCTCCAACACTCCTCTGCAAGGATCTATGGGGGACACTTTGGCTCCCTATAATGCTTTCCCTTACAGAGGGGGTCATATACATACTTCATCCCCTTCGCTCAATGGTGCTCACCAACACTCCGTCGAGCCAAACACAAACTATAGTTCATTTGGATCAGGTAGTCAAGGAATTTATTCTCATAACATGTCGGTTGGTTAGACACCATTATATTTGTTTGGCACATTTGGTAACAATGCCTTCTTGTCAGCTATCGTTCTGGCTGGGGGAAACCCCGATTATGGACAACAACATCCTGTACAAGGTATTATTACTGCACAGGGGGAAAACTTAGGAATACCTTCCTCACAAGGACCTTGGAATCCATGGTAGGGATCAGTTCCCTTATTTTGGATGCCAATCAGTGGAAACCCCTTCCATAGCCAATGGAACCCTGGGCAAGGCTCAACACCTATGCCCGTTGGATCGACAGGGGTAACCCTTCCAAAAATCCTTGGAATGAGACACAAGCCCAACCCTTTACATCCTATTATAGGAGTCAGTCGATGACGTCTCAACAAGTGCAGAATCCATACGCTGTTCATGACCATTGTTATTACTATAACCTTGGCCATCAAACTAACGTTTCTTGGAAACCTGGTGCCAGCCAAAAGAGATGCTTCATTTTCCTTGGTTACAATCAACAACCCAAATTACCGTTTCTGGCAATTCTGCACTTGCCAGACTTGACAAGGTTATTAAACAACCCCATCTATCATGATCCCCATTGGCCTCATATGCTAACCAAGTTTCCTTTGAATATTCTAAAGTTTGAGGCCAAGCCTAACGAATATCCAACGATCATGTGACTACCTTCCATTTATGGTGCTCGCCCAACTCATTGAGAGACGACTCCATCCATTTGCATTTGTTTCAATGCACTGTCATTGGGAGTGGTGTGAAATGGTACATCGAGCTTGATTGCTCAAGATACTCTTCCTTCAGTGAATTGGCAATGGATTTCTTAAACCATTTCCAATTACCTGTGAGATATGATGCCGACACTGAATTGTTGGCCAACTTTGAGTAGACAAAAGTGGACCATATCTCAAATCACATCCGAGAATGGAGACGCCAGAAGAGTTTGATAAAAGTGTTAGTCCCACCAACATTCCTTCTTGATTGGTTCCTTAATTCTTTTGTACCTCAGTTGTCTAAAGACGTCACAACCTTGGGGGTATTTTTAGAGGAAGAAGTGATAATGAGAGCCCAACAACTAGAACTGATTTACTTTCAATCTAGTTTACTTTACAAAATTTTACCATATGCACCACGGTCAATACTTGACAAGACCAGACAGAGATCTGTACCACATGTTGATGGAATTGTAGGTTCAGAAAAAATGAAGCCCGATGATAAGCTGACAAATCCATTGCAACAATTGGAAATACAACATACAACAGCCATCCAGACGACTGGTTCGACTGCTCCCCCTACTCAAACGTCAGATGTACACAGTGTGCAATCAACAAAACCAAAGGCCACCCAGCAGCCTGACAGAAAGAAGAAACAATGAAAGAAGGGTAAGGGGGATAAGAAACCCACCAATAATGTTTCCAAGGGAAACACTACAAAGAAAACGTCAAAGTATCCTTGTAATCTTTGCAAGGAAGACCATCCAACTCACCAGTGCCCTCGGCCTGCAGAGGCCCAAAAGTTATTGACATAGCAACCACCTGCCATGTTACCAAATACATTTCCACATGGGAAAAACTTATCTCAAGACTCTTCAAGCGCAGAAGGGGCCAGTCAGGGATCCCCTTCATCTTCGAGTAATCCTTTGTCTGCGAATGTGTATATAATGAAAGCTAGTGTTGACACAACAACTAAGACATGCGACTAAGGAATGCCAAACACCCCTGAGAAGGGTAAAGAAGCCGAAAACCCATATCTTCCTCTCCAGATTGACAATACGTTTGGAGAAACAA